>PVKE010014065.1:0-35536 GCA_004027555.1 Craseonycteris thonglongyai | reverse complement strand
GTACAGAACATGTATATTGCATGCATAAAAAGCCTGCTTGGATTGGCTGAGTTAGAGAGGCGGTCTGAGCAGCCTTGCAGTGATTGGTGCGGGATCGAGTTGGAAAATTCGTTTAGCGGCATATTGAGATGTTTTTCGGGATATACTTGGTGTATAAGACGACCCCCGATTTTTGGTTGACTTTTTTTCGTTTCAAAAGTCGTCTTATACGCCGGAAAATACGGTAAACCTCTTCTGTTTTATAAATATTTCTTTACAACTCACAGACGGACATTGTTGGAATGTACCATTACCTTTGGTGAGGTGAATGTTCAGGATGTATCTCTTACCTGTTGTTTTTCTTGTCAATGGCCTACATTTTGAGTTATCTCTTTAGGTTCTAGGCACACTGTCAATGTTCTCCCCATGGCCGGAGGAAGGTGTTTGACTTGCTGTCAAAGTAAGTAGCAAGCAGGTAGTGGTTAAAAGATAGGCTTCCATGCCAGTGAAAAAGGGTTGAATTTCAATTTTGCCATTCACTAGCTGTGTGATTTTATGCAAGTTGTTTAATGTCTCAGTGCCTTAGTTTCTCTATTTTTTTTTAACTAAGAATGCCTCCATGGAGAGGTCACAGGAATTAAAATAAGATAAGCAGTATAAAATGCTTCACTTAGTGCCTGAGACCCAGTGAGCACTAAAGAAATAATGATTTTATTATTATTGCTATTGTTCTTAAGCAGGGCATTTCCAGTGTACAGGTACAAAAATTATTCAAACCAGTCTGATTCCCTTCTCATTTTGATGTAAATCCAGAGACTTTCACCCAGATTTAGAACTCTTACCCACACATTTAAAGCTGACCTCATTTAACTTCTATATCTGAGAATCACTGGGATTTTCCATGATTTTATACATTATTTCCCACTCTCTATGGGGTGTTATTAATAGTTAAATGGACATTATTAAGGAGTTTCCCAGAATAATAGGTGAAAATAGAGAGGCTAAAATTATTCATTCCAGAATACTTACTGTGAAGTTTTAAAACTGATAGAACGTTTGTGGGCACAAAAAATCATAATCAGTTGGTGATCTGTTGTGAATAATGTCTCTTTATTTTGCTTCCTTACTTCCATTTTTCTTGCACATATTTAATACCAGATGGCTTTAGGATAGTTTTAGTCTATGGAACAGACTGGACTACATTCTGTTCCTGGAGGGCTGATACCCACACGTAGTTGGTTCATGAAACAGAAGCATAAAGTAATACATTGTAGTGAAACAATTTTACATTCAAGGCAAAAAAAATGTGTCTTAATTGATTTGCATTCATTAAATTAACATTTTTTTAGGTAGACACATTTCAGTTGAAGGATTGGACGGTGGATCTTGTGGCTTCTAATGCACAGCCAGGCTTCACTAGAAATGCTTTCACTCTGATGGAATAGGAGAAGAACGAATTAGCAGTACTTGCATTAATGCAGGCATTTCGTGTGGACCGTGGCGTGTATTTACGGGCAGAAAGCTTAAAGATACTGTATATATCAAACTGACTGTTCTCACTATGTTGAGAAAAAAGGTAATTATTTTAAGTCACAGTTCTATGTAACAAATCGTTCCAAGTTCTTTGGCTTTGGAGTGGTGTATAAACCTTTGCATCTTTATGAGGTCATATTTTTTGTGCTGAATTTTAAAATACATTTACTATATGTATATACACATGTCAAGGCAGAGGGATGCTTTGTATATGAATTTAATTAAACAATAGACCACTTGGGGACTTGTTTTATAGAGCCATTTGTTTCATGTGAGTTCAACTGCCCAAGCTACCGTGCAATAATAGTCTCATAAAATTATCCTCTAGAGGGTTTTATTTCTACTATAATGTGCTTTTACTTAAAATTTAGTTTAATGGTAACATTTTTTCCTTGTATATCAATTGTATTCAAGTAATAGGTATTAGAAAATTTAATAGTTAAGAGCTTTTGGGTTTATATATTTACTGCTGGGAATTGTTCATTCAGAAAGAAAAATTGAGAAAAGGACAGGGAAATGCATGTATTACATTAGTAGTAATCTTGGAATTTGCTATATGCATCTAATTGTCTTTTGAAATACTCTCATTTAAATCACTTGTGGGTATTTTTGCCATCAGCATGTCCATTTCATACATGTGCTTGATTCCAGCTTAGCCTTCTTAGAAACAATGGCCATTTACAGTACTATTTCCTAATATGTGCCAGGATATAGACTATTAGGACCACAGTCATTAATCAAGACCTGATTTCAGGTTTTAATTAGCAACCAATATAGTAAGAAAACACAATTGTTAATAAATTTTAAAAAATATATATGCAATGGACAATAATGTACACTGGATATATTTTTAAGCCATGAATTTTGCTATGCAAGAAATATAGCTATCTCTCTTCAATTTTTTGACATTGAATTTAGTTTCTGTCTTGAGCAAGACTCCCTTAAATCTTTCCAAGATGGCCCTTTCCCAGAGCCCTGCACGTAATTTAGAAGACTTTAAATATCTCAATTACATGTATACATCAATTAAAAAAAGAAAGACAGGTTTTTCTGTCACTTGGAATTTAGCACTTAACATTTGCATCCCTCAAATCCCAAATATCTCCTTTCCTGATTATTATCATTCCCACGCAAGGGTAATATTTTTCTTCATCTGTTGCAAAGGCAAGTGTGTATAAAAGCGGTGAAAGTTGTGTGCTGTGCTACTGAGGATGTTGAAAATAGGCATTGCTTCAGTGAGGGAAGGATCGGATCCGAGAACTAACTTAAGTTTGAGAAAGACAGATGAATTGATCTGTCAAGTGCTTCTCAAATAGCATAAACACAAAGATTCTTTCAAAATGTAGTATTTCTCACCAGTGTTAAGCATCTTTTGCTCGTTATTTTTCATGTTCTAATTTGTGTTTCCAAAGATACTCACAAATAATAGATAGTCACAGTATGTTGCAGAACTTAAAATATTTTACAATATTGAGTAATTCCTATTTCTCTTAAATTTTTATTTACTTGGTTTTAGACATAACTTTCATGAAACCTGATGCTGATGCTTTACTTTAGCAACTAGACAGACATTAAATACAAAATTGTGATGAATTGTGTTTTTATATAATATTTAATAAGATCTAATTAACTTTTAAGAAATAAACATTTTATAGTTATTTAAATGTTTTTACTTAAAACTGATATTTTAAATTGCTATTTAGTAGTTCATTTATAGTATTTAAACACTTTTGGGAATAAATTAAAAATAATTATTGTTTATGTTGAACATATTATAAATAAAAATATATTCAGATTGTGTGTACTTAGAATTCAATTAGAGTTAATTTTTTGAACAATTTAAGTGATTGAGAATAAGTACAAGTTGAGATTGGAATAAAAACAGAAATTTTGAAAATTGTGCTCAGAAAAATATCAAAAGCAGAAAATTCTAAAAACCAAAAAAGAAAAATGTTTAAAATTGTTTTTGAGAGAACAAGAGAGAGAGAGAGAGAGAGAGAGAGAGAGAGAGAGAGAGAGGGAAAGAGAGATAGAGAGAAGGGGGAGGGCCCAGAGTAGTCTCCATAGTTGTACATCATTAGTTGTAACATGCTTTCATTCTACACAGGTAGGTGTGGGGCCACATGGGGTGGGAACTGAACTGGGGGCCTCCCCCATGGAAGGTGAGAACTTTCTCTGCCAAGCCATCCTGTCTACTACCAGGTGTACTGTAGTTCAGCATATGGGGTTTTCACAGCCAAGGACCCTGAAGCCCATAATGCTGACCTCTACCAATGGATTAACCTTCCTGTCCCTTCTGGCTATAGATCCACACTGTGCTTGGCCATTGCTTGGAACATTGCCTGAGAGGGGGTCTGCTCACCTCGCTGGAAGTGGCTGTGTTTTTTCTGCTGACTTTTTGGGACACTTGGTTAAAAATTACCTCCTTGACTCCCATATCCCTCCAGCTACTGTGGCACTTCTCTGTTCCTCTCTACATCCAGTTTTTTGGCAGACATTTTCTACATCTTCACTCTTGTTAAGCCAGTTGTAATTTTGTTTCTTCCCCTATCATGCCACTGAATCTACTCTGTTCATGATCAGCAATATTGACATACTCAATTTCTATCTTTTTGTCTAATCTCTCAGCAGAATTGATATAAATAGCCCATGTCCTCTTTATCAAAAAACTAGCTTCTCTTAGTTTCCATTGTCCTTTTCTGCTTTTCATCTTTTTTCTTCAGTGTCTTCTCATTCTCCTTTACAGGCTTCCTCCTCTACCCTAAACCTAGAGCTCTCCCTGTGCCTCTCACCTTTACACATATGCTTCCCTGGTCATTACTTGTTCCCATGTCTTTCGAGACTGCCTTTGTGCTTGTAATATTCAAGTTTACTTCTGAAACCCAAACTACTTTTTTTTTTTAACCCCCAGACAGTTTACTGCTGGCAGTTTGAGATTATAGGGTCAGAGAGAAAATACTTGAGGTCAAGAACTTTACATTTTCTGACAAATGAACAGATTCTCATCTTCCTAACTGTGGCTGTCCTGTGTACTTCCATCGTTTCTCTGTGGCATAAGGAGGTGTGATTTCCTGTGGCCATTTACAGTTGTCTGACATACAGGGAGGAGGCAATTACGTACTATTTTAAACAACCTTTTGGAGTTAGACCAACTTTCCTGCTAGAACGTCATCTCCAGTCAAAGGAGAAATAGGGACTAAGTCATATAAACTTGCTTCACATTTGAGCACAGTTACAGAATCTATGTAAGACTGTATGGAATGCTTATCATAGCAGTTTCTAGAGTGTCCAAATAAAGGTAGTGTGGACTATTCTAAAACACAGAGAAATCTTTTTTTTTTTTAATGAACAGTTTTTAATTATTTTATTTTATTTTATTGAGAGAGAGAGAAATACAGAGATAGAGACACAGAGAGAACTGAACTGGGGGAACTCCCCAGTTCAGCATATGGGTCCGCATGGACCGGGGCTGGGACTCGATCCTCAGTCTTCCGTACCACAAAGTGAGCACTTAACCCACTGAGCCATCCCGGCATCCCTGCAAAACATAGAGAAATCTTGTACTTCAGTGTTTGGGAGGTGTTTAGCGGAGAGCTAGTGCCTGTGAAGTTGCCTGAGAGAGAGGCTTCTTTGGCAGAGGACAGTGGTGAAGCAAGGTCTCATGGAGGGAGATAGTCTAAATCATCAAAATCTTAATCATCAAAATCCTTTCAAAAGTAATACATCAAACAAATGTTTAATTTTTGCCCACAAACCTTTCTTCCTCTAGCTTTTCCCTTTTTGATTATTAGCATTATGTTCTGAATTATTCAAGCCAAAATGCCTCTTCCTTACTTGATACATGAAAATGATTAGCAATTCCTACTGTTTCTATTTACGAATCTAACTTTACTCTTCACTTCCCATTGACATCACCCTTGTCCAAGAGAATATGTTGTCTCATTCAAACTATGGCAATGGAATTATGAGAGTCTCTCATGGCTCTATTTTATTCTTTGTTTTACTCAGACTAAAAGTTTGGAGGAAAAATAAGAGAAAAGGTTACTCATTTGTTTAGTCCATTTAGTGGCTTAATATTTCCCTTAAATTAAATTAAAAGTCTTCAGTCTGATATACAAGTCCCAGTGTCATCAGCTTGCACCAAAATCTTTGTCCACCCAACTCCTTTTTCCTCATTTTCTTTGGGCCATCACCTCTGGACTTTTCTCAGGTCCAAATGTGTCAAGCTTTTCCTAATACACTTTTTGATATCATTTATGACCATATTTAATATTTTCTCATTATTCATTTACCTATTCTTTCACTCATTAATTTAGTCAACACATGTTAAGTAAGCTGGAGATAAGAGGAGTTAACAAAGATATAAATTCGCTATTAAGGATCTTATAATCTAGTCGTGGGTGATGAGAAAAAAATAAATCTGATGTTGGTAAGTGCTATGGAGAGGAATAAACCTGGCTAAAAGAGTAAGAAATAGTATAGGGAGTTTTCTGTTTTTATGGGTTAGAATGGATAAGTCTCTCTGACAAGGTTATGTTTGAGCATATACGCAGAGTGACAGTGGGATTTGTGAGGATGTCTGAAAAAAGAGCGCTTAGGCAAAGGAAACATAAAATAGGAATTCCCTGAGGTGAGAGAGGTCACGGATGTTTGCATAATGATAAAGAGGTCAGTGTGGCTAAAATAGAGTGGGTGAGTAAGTGGCTGGAGATGAGAAGAAAGAGGGAAATCTGTGTACATAAATTCAGCCCATCAGGTAAAGGAGGGCTTCTTGGGCTTTTTCACATTTGTAAAGTTTTTGGCAAAAACTTGATTTGAGTGTTAAAATAGTCACTGTGAGTGCTCTGCAGAGTGCAGGCCCCAGGACAGTACTGGTGGAAGCAGGGAGACCAGACAGGAGGCTACATCTGTCATCCGGAAGTGATATGACTGGGGCCTGGAAGTGGGCAGCCATGCACATACTGAGAAATAGTTGGATTCTGGATATATATAGAAAGTGGAGCTAAGATAATTTTCTGAGGGATTGAATGGTGGTTGTGTACATGCTAAGGAAGAATCTAGCATTTGGGACTAAGCACTCCTTGGAGGATGAGAATAATGTGGGAGGAGAAAATGGAGTGGTATAGAGATGTGGAATCAGGAATTTATTTTTGGACAGGTTAACAATGAAATGTCAATTAGAAATCAAATAAGGGGGAGGGATGCCGTTATAGCTAAGCGGTTGAATGCTTGCGTCACAATGGCGAGGTCAGGGGTTCATTTCCTGGCCCTAGTCCATGTAAACCCATATGCTGAACTGTGGCACAATTGGTAGTGATGACTGTGATGGCTTTGTGGTTAAGGTTCTATCATCCTATGTGGGAGGCCTTGGTTTGGTTCCCACCATGCGTGGCTGGACATCTAGCTGTGTGGAATGAAGCCATGTTACAACTAATTCTGTATCACTATGGAGACTGCTCTGCCCACCCCTCCACCTCCCCATTCTCTATCTCTCTCACCTTCTCTCAACCAATAAAATAAATACAATTTAAAAAAGCTTTACTGCAATTAAGATACCTTCTATAAAAAAATAAAAGAAGTAAAAGAAGGATTTGAATACTGGTAAGTAATTTTATTCTGATTCTGGAGAGAAGAAGAGGATCTGACTATACGGTAGATATAAATTGGAGGGTTATTATTAGTATATAGATAATAGTTAATTTCATAAGATATGTTAGACAATTTAAATTATTTTTTTTCTGTAAGCTGAAAATTAAAGACCTATTCTGCATTTGTTGCATAAACAAAACAGAACAACTAAGATTCTTGGGTATCTGAGACACCAATATAAAAATATTTCAAAAGTAATAAGAGAAAACATAATTTAGTGAACAAAAGTGATATTTAAAAATGTCTCTAATTACATAATTTTGAGAAAATATTACAATCTATAAAACAGGAATAGGATGCCAAGAAAAAGGAGCAAGAAAAGGTCAAAGAGCTAAAGTCTTGCTAAGTGTGGTGAATAAAAAAAATCCCATAAGACATTGTGATATTTTTGGAACAGTAAGGATAAAGAGACGATCTTAAAAGCTTCTGTAGATAAAGAAAAAAATAGATTAAAAATAAATGGGCATCAGACTGGCACTAGGAAAAGCTTTAAGCATCCAAAGGAAAATGATTTTAAACCTAGAATTTTGTACCAACAAAGAGTTTATTTTTAGCATTTAAGGTCCGAGAAAGAAAGCCTCTCCTTTACTTTTTATTAGAATGTTACTTAAAGTGATAATCTGATGGTGAAAAAATGGCATTCCCAAATTTGTTACATTTTTTGAATATTTGAAACAACATAAGGAGGTGATAAAGATAACACATACACAAATAGAAAGGCAATTGGTAACTCTAGGAAAACATACAATCACAAGAAAAGCTACACAAAAATCAATTATAGCCCAGTAAACAAAACTTCCAGCAATAACTACTCTGTTGATTTTTAGCACCCAGAATCTGTGTATGGATGCATGTGTGTATGTGTGTGTGTATGTATGTATGTATATATGTATGCATGTATCTATCTATCTATCTATCTATCTATCTATCTATCTATCATAGATTTATCTATATAATGAACAATGGATTATAATTAGAGAACCCACTTTAAATATTATCGACTTCAGAAATACGAAAGTGGGGAGGGTATTGAGATAGCTCAACAACCATGAGGGCTAGAGATTGAATCCCATCTCTGGCCAATGCAAACCCATATGCTGAACTGTGGAGCAATTGGTAACCATCAGGATGGCAACAAAGGTTCTCTGCTCCCTTGCAGGAGGCCCTCGGTTCTGTTCCTGCCCTGTGTGGCCTAATATCCATCTGTGTGGAATGAAATTATGTCACAACTAATGATGTACAACTGTGGAGACTGCTCTGAGCCCTTCTCTCTCTCACCTTCTCCTAAACAATAAAAAAAAAAAAAAGAAATCTTAAAAAAAAAGAATATAAACATAGAGATGATCAAGAAAAAGCAATAACTAGAAGGCAGGGAAGGATAACTCAAAGGGAAGGTAGTGACACACATAGTCTTATTGTATAAAAACAATTGTCTCTATTTTTAAAAATAAGAAATAAAGTTATAAGCATATTATTTAATTATAAGATTTATCAGAACATATCATATTGGGGAGGGGAAGGTGAGAGGTAATGGGCAAGGACATAAATAAATCTATCTTCACATAAGTCAGTAAGAAGACAATAAATAATGTCTAATATATATATATATATATATATATATATATATATATATATATATATAACAGTTGTATGAGTGCATACTTATTTAAAGTATGGTTCACACAAAAAAACAAAAACCAATAATTACAAAAATATGACTCAGAAACTCCTCTTCTGGATATCTACCCCCCAAATCTGAAAACATTTATCCAGAAAGATATATGTACCCTTATCTTTAATGCAGCATTATTCATGGTGGCCAAGACATGAAAACAACTGAAGTGTCCCTTGATAGATGATTGGATTGAGATGTGGTACATGTATACAATGGAATACTATTCAGCTGTAAGAAAAGATGAAATATGTTGTGCCATTTGGGACATCATGGATAGATCTTGAGATTATCATGCTAAGCAAAATAAGTCAGATAGAAAAAGTCAAGACCATATGATTTCACTCATATGTGGAATCTAAAACTGCCAGTAACAAATGAACAACAACAACAACAAAAAATACCAAGCAAAAACTCATGGGCACAGACAACAGTTTAGTGGTTACCATAGGGTAAGGGGATGGGATGGGTGGGTGGGTGGGAGTCAGAAGAGAGTAGAAGGGTCAAATATATGGTGATACAAGATTTGACTTTGTCTGGTGAACACACATGCAATATAGAGATGATGTGGTATAAGGACTATATACTTAAAACCTATATAGTTTTATTAACATCACCCCAATAAATTTAATGAAAAAATTGTTAAAAATAATGCATTGCAAGCAGTCCAATTAAACTTAGTATGAGTAAGGAAAGAAGAAAACCAATAATTTTAATCATGAGCCCTTTTGCATATTTTGATTTTAACCCAGGTGTCACAGTAATTTAATAAAAAATAATTTTAGTTTCAAGAACAAAGTTAAAAGCATTATATGAGCTTTTATAGAGGGACTGTTTTTGATGTGATTTGCTTTTAGGTATCTCAGTTTGAAATTTTTATACAGAACTTCTGTATTTGCATAACATGTACAAGCTATTTGATTTTTCTGGTTTCTACTTCATATATATGTAGTCCTTTCTCTGGGATATTGTTGGCAGGTTTTGATATGCTTGTGTGAATGGTATAAAAGATATGCAAATAGGATACCTTCCTGTTCTTTTTCCTCCTTCCTCTGAATTGTGAAGCTCATCATCTGTAGCTCTCTTTTATGTTAATATGGATTGATTATTGAGAGCACTGGAAGATTGCCTTTTATACGGCATATCATGTGCTCTTTCTGGGCATTGCTAAACAAAGGTAGTGGTGCAATATACATTTTAGATTAGAGTTCAACTATAAATACCAGACTCTTAGGATTTGCACACCATTATGCAGAGCTTTTCTTTGTTCCAAATTGTTCATGTCTTAGAATACATTTGAAGGAAGGTTGAGAAAAAAAATCACATCTCCGGCACATGTGGCTTGTGGTGGTGTCTGTTAGGCTTGCCAGTTTTATTCTAGCCAAGATGTCATTGTGAAAAAGGGAGGGAAGGCTTCAGGAGGGCATGATTCGCAGGGTGACTGCTCTATGCTGACCCCACTTTCCATTTTTCATGTTACCTTCATGTTGCAGCAATTTTACCCTGAGCAATGAGAAAGTAAAAATCTCATTTCCCCCATGCTCTGGCAGAAAACTAAGGACATTCTTTTTTGCTGCTTTTGTACTTTGGATTCCTGTCTATTAGAGATTTGTGAGAGCAGATTTGAAAGACTTTGTTTTTTGTACTTCTTGTTCTGGTACTTGATGTGCAGGTATCTCCCTGAATAATGTCACCAAAATATCCCTGTGCATTGTATGATAAAGATATAATTTGACTATCACTACCCTAAAGAGGGAATAAATTCTGTTTATATATTATTAAACAGGTTAGTTGGTTAGGTACTTCCCTGAACCAAGACAGTGATAGGTATGTTTGTGTTTATTAATGAATGCATGCCAAAAATAATATCTCCAAGAGAGAAATTCATGGAGCCTTTAATAGAGTTCTCACAAATAAGTGCAAACAGTTATCTTCTGTGTTCTTACCAGTTTTTACTTGCCCTCATTGCAATTCCTCTCTATATTTACTTGGAATCCTTAGCTTGAAGGATTCAAATGCATTAAGTGTTTAATGATTATTCTTTTTTAGGACACCAAAAAAGACCCAAGGCTGATGCCTCAAAGGGATTTGACAATTTTGATATTTAGTTTTCTTGCTCTCATGGGCCTCCTGTGAAAATTGAAATGACTTCAGTTTTCCTCATGTATTCTAATCTTCTGGGTAAGTGGTTAATAACCACTATTTGTTATCAAGGTTCTTTGTCAGATTTTTCCTTTTGTGTTAGTTGCCTTGGGCTGTGTCTCAGTCCATTCAGGCTGCTATGCCAAAATAACATAGGCTTATAACTCTTTCTGTTAAACAATAAAATAAAAATCTTTGAAAAAAAAAACAACCCAACAAAAACAACAAATATTAAGCTTTTCCATGACAAGTTTAGAAGAATTGCAACATCCAGTATTCTTCTTTTGAAAACATTGAACTCTAAAACAATAACATAATGATTTTTGCAAAGATTTATTTTTAAGATTAAATGGTGAGAGGTTGATCAATCCCCCTTGAGCATATTTGGAAATTGTTCCTCTGTAGCATGTAAATATGTACCCGTCTTGAAATATTATACAAATCCAAGAAAAATCTCTTTCTAAAGCAGGAGTGGTAATAAAACTACTTCCTTTATATGTACCATCAAATAAAAGATAGTACTGTCTAGTATACATTTATATTTTATGTGATTTTTTGCCTCTAATTGTTAAATTTGTTATTAAAAAATAATATTAAAATAATTCACCATTTTAATCACTGATTTTGCTAAAATCATAGTATTAAGCGTTAACTAAATATAGTAATTTAGATAAATAAACTAAAAAATATACCCCCCGCCCCCTAACAAAACAACAATGTACACACTATATTTATAGGTATGGAAAATTTGGAATATTTTTGATTTCCCACATAAAGAACAGACATTTAGAAAGAATTGTCATGCAAACCTTATGCAGCACACAACATGGGATCCTAATTTTATTATTCTACCTTTCTAATAAGGGCAGTGGTTTCTTTTGCATCCACTTCTTCCTCTTTGACCTTGGTGCTTTGCTGTAAAGGCATTCTGCAACTGCTCCTCTGTGATAGCAGAAATACCTGATTTAGCAAGTGTATACTTTATGAAATGTGATATGGCATCAATCATCATTAACCCAAATATCCCCATCACATGCAGGGCCTGACCACATCACATCTGGTTTTCTGTTTGAAAATCCTTCACTCTGTAGAGGTTTTGCTGATAACAATGCTCAGAATGATCTCTAGGCAATGGAAACCGACAGAAGATGAATTATCTGTCACTCAGGAGGATGCCCGGACCATGGAAACAATCAAGTACAACTGTCCATTATTATTATTTTTCCCCTTGGCTTTCTTTATTTCTTGGATTAGTTTTCAGCTCAGCATCTGCTTTAAAAGCCTATTGAAAAATCTCAAGAGAAAATACGAAATAGAGGAATCACAGTGAAATTCTCAGTGTATAGCAAATGCAATCTTTTTCTCTTTGTTGCTCAAATGATATGTCAAATCATAACACATTAATTTTTCCAAAGGAGCACTTAAAATTACCCATATATACTGTACGGGTGTCTTAAGAACAAGATTTTTTGTAGGCTAGTAAATGTCTAACAGACTGTAAATTTGTGGTTAGGAATCACCGGTTTTATTCTTTGGTAATTAGTGACGTGGTATCAGTAACCAAAGAGAGCTCTATATTGGATGCAAAATATTTTATCATTTAGAATTGATCAAAAGGGTTATTTTAATATATGTAATTTTTTTGTTTACTAAGCACTAATTCTAGGCTGTTTTACAAAGAAACTGTGATATTTGAACACCACATTCTCTTTGTCAAGACAATATAGTAGTCAGGTACCATTATTTGATAATTCAAGATGCTTTAGGCATCTTTGACAATTCAAGATGTTCTAACCATCTCTGACATGGAGGGGAACAACTTTTGTGATGGATAAAAATATAAAATCAGTAAGTGATTATTGTAGTTTTGTCTGTGATGAGCAAGGAAGGCCATTTGAAAATGTAACTCACTAGGCAATGAGTTAAGTAGTTGTGGACAGGCCAGCAAATTTTGAGATATTAAGAGAATTGTAAGGGAAAAGATTTTTTAAAGACTTATGTCTAGTTTATGGTGCCGAAGTCAGTTGCCAGTAGAGGCTAGACAAGTCATATAAGTCAGAAGGGTATGAACAAGGTTTTTTTCACATTCAAATTATAGCAACAGAATTATAACTTCATGAAATCATATGGACAGATCTCACAAACAAGATGTTGAGCAAAAGAAGGCAGACATACAAAAATACATTTTTAATGATAGAATTTTCATAAAGTTCAAACAGATGAAGCAAGTCTATGGCATTATAAGTTCTTTTATGGGAATAGTGGATGGAAGGAGGCACAAAGGGGCTTCTGGGGTGTTGATAATGTTTCTTGATCTGGGTGTTGGTTTGCATAGAATAATTAAATTTATGAATACTCATTGAGCTGTATGCTCATGAATGGAGTCCTTTCCTATATATATGTTTTATTTTAATAAGAAGTTTAAAAAATATGTTCCTATGTATTCAAATCCACAAAAATATTTGTTACTCATTTCTTTTTTTTTAAACTTGTAGCCTAAAAAGGTTTAACTTGCATATTGTAGCTTTTTATAGAGGTGTGAGAATAGAGAACTGTTTCTTTGCCATAAGAAAAATAAGTTGTTACATTATGGCCATCAATGGTGACTGGTACTGGGTCTTGGTATTGTAGCAGGGTGAAGAAGGGAGGAACTACTAAAAGAGGAGGCTGCCCAGAATAGTGGTAAATAAGCAGACAGACACCTCCCGGATCTCCCCCCTCTGTTACAACAAAAGCTAGGGGGGCTCCCAGAAGTAGATATAATTAGTGCTAATGTACTGAAACTCACAACAACTGAAACACTGCAGGCTTTCGAATGCTGGTAATTAGTGGTAATGGGCAATGATTGACAGAGAAAGAGAGACCCTTCTGTCAGTTAACTGGCAAGGCTATAAATACAGAAAGAGGGCTTTTTGGACAGCAGCTTTTGAGCAGGAGTTTTTGGGACCTGGAAGTGTTTGCAAGAGGCAGGCAGCTAGGCCCATCAAGAACAGCAGTGGACCAAGCCAGGCCCTGGGAGCATAGCTGAAGAATATAAGCAGACAGCTGGCAGTGAGGGGGCTCAGTACTGGGTTCGCTGGGCTGGAAGGCCAGAGATGGTCCCTCTGTGGAAGTCCAAAGTCCACCTGAAGGACTAAATGCCAGCTGCCATTGCTTCCCAGAGGCCAATGAGCAGAGGAAGGGCAGAGACAGCCATCTCCTTGTCACTTGGGCCTTTTGGGATTTTGCTTTCTGCTGCCTTGAAGATCTGTGTGGAAGATCATTCTGCAGCCTCCAGTCTTCTCCAAAGGACGGTATTGTTAAAAGGGAGAAGGACTCTGGGTGTGATCTAAGACAGGTCTGGGGGTGGCAGCAGGGTTATTTCTCCTTGTGTGCTGTATGTAGCTGTGAAACAAAGGCTCCTCTCCCCTTTTCCACCCAACCTCCCCTGTTTTGGGTACCAGGTGCCCTTGTAATAAACACTTATTCTATGACCCAATTCCTGTGTCAGTCTATTGGCTGAACAGCACAGGCAACATGAGCCTGAATCCTGTTTTCCTCCAGTAACAGTATCAAGAGAAATAATGAGAGATGAGGATCAGGAGAACTGGATAGGCCCCGTGTTTTTCTAGACATGCATCTGCTTTTATACTTCAGCAGATTGTGCCATGTGGTTAATATGTGTGCTGACAATTACCAGGTTTTAAAATTTTTTTTTAAGTCAGGAATCTCAATTTTATTTGAAAACTCTAAAATTTCAGTTTTGGGGTAATATTTTTAAGTACTGTGACATTATGGGGAGCATAAGTGTAGGTCAGAGTACCAGTAGATCTTCAGTTTGATCCCTTTGGTGAGGAAGGCTGGGTTGATTTCTAGGGACTTGTCCGCTATCTCTAATGGGTATTAACAGAAATTAAGACAGGAACATAAAGGTAAATAGAAGTAGGAAGTAACATACATATATTGTTTGTTTAATTGAATTTTGCATGTGATTCATAACAATGCTAATGATAGTTTGTTAGTTTTTTAAAAGATTTTATTTATTTATTTATTTATTTATTAAAGATTTATTTTTATTGTTTTTGACAGAGAGAGAGAGCGAGAGATACAGAGACAGAGAGAAGGGGAAGGGCCCAGAACAGTCTCCATAGTTGCACATCATTGGTTTTTCCACAGAGTTTCATTCCACAGGTGGGCATGGTGCTGCACAGGGCAGGAACTGGTCCGGGGTCTCACCCCAGTGAGAACTGAACTGGGGGCACTCCCCAGTTCAGCATATGGGTCCGCACGGGCTGGGGTTGGGATTCGATCCTCAGTCCCTTGGGCTGCAAAGTGAGCTCTTAACCCACTGAGCCATCCCGGCTTCCCCATTTTATTGATTTTTGACAGAGAGAAACAGAGACAGAGAGAGACAGAGAGAAGGGGGAGGGCCCAGAGCAGTCTCCATAGTTGACATTAGTTTTCATATAGTTTTACTCCACAGGTGGGTGCGGGGCTGCGCAGGGCAGGAACCGGGCCAGAAGCCTCCAGCATAGGTCCTGGCAAGAACTGAACTGGCGGCACACCCCAGTTCAGCATGTGGGTCCGCATGGGCCTGGGCCGGGATTCGATTCTCGGTCTCTGGGGCTTCAAAGTGAGTGCTTAACCCGCTGAGCCATCCCAGCTTCCCCTAGTTTGTTAATTTTAACCTTTTCAACTTTAGAAAATAAAATGTAACTTACCAGTTCTGGCATCTCAAATTTGAAGAATGATGGTATCTAAGCCCTCTTCATTTCACATGCTGTTTTGAACATGTTTTCTTTATGATTCTCCCAAATGAACATTTATTGTTTACTTAAAATGTTCTCGGCACTGTGCTGAGCATTCAGGATTTATGTTCTCATCTAATGTTCAAATACTATAATTCTCAACAGTTGGCAATTGAGGAAACTGAAGCTTGCCTAAAGTTATAACAAGCTAGTGATAATTAAGGTTCAAATCAGGTCTATAGAACTTAAACTCTTAACTGTTAATCTAATTACTAATTTAATCACTATATCTAGAGATATAAATCAAGGTTTTTCAAGTCTATATTACACATGAAGAAACTGAGGTATACTTTAAATGACTTGACAGAACTGACTTTGCTATTTAGTGAGAGAGGTTTGATAAAGACCTTGTTCTTGTTCTTTCACTCTTACCCTGCAAACCTTGAAGGTCATCCAGGGAGTAAATTTTGCCTGAGCAGATTTCTCTAATAGTGGATTCTTTCTTGTCATGTAGCAGTATAATTATCCTTTATTTTTGGGTATAATCTAAATAAAATCAACTTAATCTTAGATGATAAGATGTATTCCAAACAAGAAATGCAATGATGGCTGATATGCATACTGAATTAGCATTCTTGATGCTTAAGATAACCACTAATGGTGCGTCTCCTCTCAGCTAGTGAATTAGAAAGCCAGGCATTCATCCAAATATGCAGATGTTTAGCCTTGTGTAGGCAAAACCTATGAATGACTGATAGTTTTCACTTTGAATTACATTCTTTGGTTTAGGACAGTGACAGAGTCTACAGCAAATAAATGTGTGATTTTAAAATGAGTTCTTTTAGTTGTGACCAATAGCAGCCCCTGGTTGAGTGGTGAAAATTTATATTTTAGAATTTGACTTATTAAACTTATATTGTGCTTATTTAAATTTTAATTGGTTCTTTGGAATTTTCTAGTTTTTTGTTTGTTTATTTGACCACTGAAAAATGAGTAAGGTTAACACTTTTTTTACTATGTGAAATCTAAGAGATTTCGACAATCAAAGCAAAACTTTGTTTTGTCTATTCTTTTTCCTATTCAGTCTAGTCAGGAAATCATAAAATATTTAATGCAACATTTGAATTTGAGAGTGGTAGAATTATCTTTGGAAATAAGGTGGAATGTATCAAACAAAGCATTTTATTTGTATCCTTACTTTCTAAATGTTTGCAATAAAAATAGAGAGACAGCTTTATTATACTTTTGATGAATTCATTAGGCCCTCTCTTCATTCTGTTAATTGTTCCCTCCCATTATGTGGTCCTCATGAAAAGAATCCATTTTTAACCAGCACACACCACCGTGGTCCTGATGTTACCATGGAAATGAAATAGCTTGTTCTGATATTGTCTGCTGTGCATATTGACAGCACATTAGGTAAAACCTGGACATTAAAATCTTGCAATCCTATAGGTTTTATTTTTAAAGAACACCGACAATACCATTTCCCCTTCACATTAGTTTCTTGCCATTATGGTGGATGACTATGCAAGGAGTAATTACCACAGTGGTAAAGAGTTGGCTGTTTGATGAGGTTTTTCACTAATATATATTACATTCTATACAATGCACATATATAAAAAGTAGAAAAGTATCAAAATATTCACAGTATAAAACCAAAAAAGTTCATCTTTGTCAATTTGTATTAAATTGTAAATGTATATTCTTCTCCTAAAAGGTCTCAAATAATATATATATATATATATATATATATATATATATATATATATATATATATATTTATATTTCTGTTTAATATTTGTGCATGCCTATTAGGTATCTAGTGCTGCAATAGTAAACTGCTGTTATAATGATGAATATGATGTATTTTCTGACTACAGGGAATTTGTATTCTAGAATAGCAAATGACATAGCTTGAGTAAGAATATATGTGAATTATCTCCCAATTTGGGTAAGCCCTGGAACTATAAGAAAATATTACATTTATAGTTAGATAAAAGGTATAAAGATAAAATTTCAATGACTATCTTTCCCTTTAAAAATAATTTCTAAGGTAATTTCATGCCATAGCTTAGGGTGGGTACATCGTGGAGATTAGGAAAAACATTATCCCTGCCATCTACATGGTTATGTTTAACTTTTAGCAGTATAATCCATACATATCTTTTTAAAAAGTCTTTCTATACCCCACAACAATTTCCAAACAATTATTAATCTCTCAAGTTTATATTTCATTCCCACATTGTGATAGGCATTATTAAACAATACTTTCTGAGATTGTCTGACCCTCAGAATTCTGTTCTCAACATCAGAATTTCTATTCATGTTTATTTTTTCCTTATTTCCACCTGCTTTAGAAATAAAAAAATAAATAACTTTTCTATTTTAGGCTAATATTCTTCACCCTTGGTCATGACTCTTTCATCTCTAAACCTCTTTAGGCCTCAATGCTCATTTGACTATTGTAAGATTGCCCTTCATCACAACACTTTTAGCAGGATTTAACGATTGTGTTATTCGTTTAGCCTCAACCACCCATCCCCTTGGTCATAGAATGAACTTGTCATTACAAAGAATTTCAGTTTCCACACAATCTTGATTTCAGTGATTCCATTCACTGACTGTCAAATATTTCTGGTTCAGTTATTTCTTCACACCTCCTAAATTATTTTACCCCAGAAATATGTCTCACATACTACTTTTTAAATATACCAGTATAAATCCACAAATCTTTACTTCTCTTCTTATCCAGATTACATTGCACTATTTATCTTTATCACCACGATAGTCCACTGAGTTTACTCTAACTCTCTCATCTCTTTCTTTTTCAACATTGTCTGGTAAAATGCCAACACTGTGTAGGCCCTCCTATGAGGCATATGTACATCTTAGCAGCCAAACACAGCTGGAGAAAACACCCAAGTGCACTCACTGCTTTTATTGTAAAATCATAATCACAAACTCATGTGTTTCCTCAGGATTGCCTTGCCTTGCTATCCTAGTCCATTTCCTTCATTAATTCACCTCCTTCCTTCAAAAGATTGTCACATCTTTTCCTGTTTTTTAAAGTTTCAGCATCCTTTTTACCTTCTCACTCAGAGCTGATGACTCTCTTTTTATAGCACTGAGAAAATGGAAATAATCAGAAGATAAATACCTTATTTTCTTACCATGAATTTGCCTACTCTATACATCTGGCTATATAATTGTTGCCAATCTGCCTTTTCCCATGGATAAACTCTACGTTTGTGCATTGGATTTCAGTTCTTCTAACCTAGTCAATAAAATTCATGCCACAATTTTCTTCTTATTTTTTCTATTCTGAATACTGCTGTATGAGAAATTACTCCAAAGCTTAGTGTGTTGAAACAGGCATTTTGCTATCTCTTTAGGTCCTGTGTATCAGGCACTCAGGAAATGATCAGCTGGGTGGGGTGATTGTGGCCAAGGATCCTTCATGTGTTTGCAAGGCAGATCATGGCTGGAACTAGCACAGATGGAGCCAGGGATTTGGGAAAAACTGTGGATTGACTAAGTGTTTCTTTCACTTTATTTAACTTCAGAACTTCTCTCTTTCTGTGGTATCTCTTCCTTAGTTGCTTTGGGATTCCTTTAAGACCCCTGTAGCTTTAGGTCAGTCAAAACGGTTCCATAGCAGTTTAAGGCTACAGAATGGGAGTGTTCCAGTGATCGAGGAGTAGGTGTCATTGTCTTTTCTGACCTAGCCTCAGGACAGCAAGATGCTTTCCATAGCATCCATTCTCTTCATCCTTTTGATTTTAGGCCACAGACTGCACAGATTTGAGGGGAAAGGACATGATACCCATTTCTTGACAAGAGGAGTGATAAGGTCACACTGCAGAATAGCATGTGGAATGGGAAATATTGTTGTAGTCATTTTAAGAAAATAGAACTGCTTTCTAGGTTAGTGAATATTTTCTTTGCTGCTGAAGTATTACCATCCACATAGAAATGTACTGCAAAAGCCTCTATTAAAAAGGAACAAATTCTGGGGAAGCTGGGATGGCTCAGCGGGTTGAGCACTCTTTTTGCAGCCCTGGAGCCCGAGGATGGAATCCCGGGCCCAGCCCACATGGACCAGTATGCTAAACTGGGGTGTGCCCCCAGTTTGGTTCTTGCCGAGGCCTATGTGGGAGGCTCATAGGCTCCCAGCCCAGTTCCTACCCTGTGTAGCCCTGTGCCCACCTGTGGAGTGAAACTGTATGGAAGGCTAATGCTGTCAACTATGGAGACTGCTCTGGGCCCTTCCCTTTCTCTCTCTCTCTCTCTCTGTCAAAAAACAATAAAAATAAATCTTAAAAAAAAAAAAGGAACAAATTTTTGTGTTCCTGCGCACCCTGCCTATACACCTTTACTCTTTTATTGCGGAATTTTGCATGAGAGTTTTCCACTGCTCATCTTCTCATTTATCCCTTCACTGGATCAGATTTTATCTCCGTCTCACCACTAAACTCTTGACAAAGTCATCCGTTTTCAAACCCAACGGTTAATTCTCATTTGACTTCACAGCTTCACAGTGTTAGATACAATTGAATGCTCCCTCCCACTCTTGAAATACCTTTCCTGTATGTTTTCCCAGCTCTGCTGTCTCTGAGTCCCTCCACCCACTCCTTTTCTGGTGGCTCCTATTCTGTTTTGCTTCCCTGAGCAATTCATGTTGGCGTGCACCAGAGTTTATTCTTCACCTTTCTAGTTCTCATCTACATATATGCCATAGAATATTTCCAAGTTATATCTGTTAGTGATGACCTCTGAATCTTCAGTTCTACTTTTTAACTCTCTGTGCTCTGGACTTTTATGTCTGATTGTCTCCTTGATATTACTTGGTGATCTAATGGGCATATCATATTTAATATGTTCAAAGTAGAATTCTATCATTGCTTTTTTCATTATTGCTACTCTCTGCCCCTCTTGCCCCCAATAAAAATGTGACCTAATTTTATCTCAGATTCCCTCATTTTAGAAACTGGCACCAGTATTAGCCCAGGGGCTATGTAAAAATCTAAAATTCTTTTAAGTTCTCTTTTTTCCTGTGTAGCCTATTCATTCAAAATCCTCTCAGTTATACTTTTAAAATAAATGCAGAATTTGTCAAATCCTCGCTATCTCCACTGCTGCCATTCTAACAAATACTTATTAAGCTAGCAGTAATTTATTGGGGTGGACAACAAATTATGTCCATACTACTTTTTCCCCCAATAACAAGTATTATCATTAAAAAACAACAACCCAAAAAACGTAATCACAACAACTATTCTACTCATAATTCTTAAATGGTTTCTCAATGTATTCAGAATAAATTCAATGTCCTTTTTATAGTACATGTATTTATTCCTACACGTGCTGTTCACTATCCACATTTCCTCTCATTTTCTGCTGCTTTTCCCCTTGCTTATAATGACCTTCATGCTGTTCTTTAAATCTGGAAAACTTCTTCTTTTCTCTGGATTTCTGAACTTCATATATATATAAAAATAAATAAATAAATATATATATATGTATATATATATACATATATATACATATATATTTATTTGCCGAGGACATCTCTAATCATTTCCAATCTTCTTTTGACACCTTCACTGTTTTCTAGATTCTTCAGAGATCACAGAGGAACAGGTTCTTTGAAATCTAGTAAATGTATTAATAATTATCCAGGTCATGTGACTAGAATTTTTTCAGGGTTTCTGCTATCTTGCTGCACATCAAAATTATTTATGAAACTTCAAAAAAATACAAAATTCTAGGCCTTTAGGCCTATTGAATCATTACCTTCAATATTAGGTCAAAAGGTCTGTGTGTAAATACTCTGTCTAGTGTTTCTTCTACAGCCGTTCTGTGAGCTTGTGCTTCAGAACCACTAATAAGGGCCTAAACTGGGGATGTTCAAACTTCTGGCTTTCCTGGGCCACATTGGAAGAAGAATTGTCCTGGGTCACACATAAAGTACACTAACAGTAACAATAGCTGATGAGCTAAAAAAGAAAAAGGTCACAGAAATATCTCATAATGTCTTAAAAATTTGTGTTGCAAATATTTTCTCCCATTCAGTTTTTTGTTTGTTTGTTTTTGGTTTTTTTTTTTACTGTGTTGATGGTTTTCTTTGCTGTGCAGAAACTTCATACTTTTATATAGTCCTGCTCATTTATTTTTGCTTTTAATTCCTTTGCCTTTGGGGTCAACTCCACAAAGTCCTCTCTGAACCCAAGGCCTATAGGTTTAGTACCAATGTTTTTTCTATGCAATTTATTGTCTTGGGTTTCATGTGGAGGACTTTAATGCATTTTGAGTTAATTTTGATATATGGTGATGTTCACAGTCCAGATTCATTCTTTTGCATGTGGTTTTCTAATTTTCTCAGTACCATTTCCTGAAGAGACTTTCTGTTCTCCATTTTTTTTTCTCTTTTTTTGCTCCTTTGTCAAAAATTGTCTGTCTATATATTTATGGTTTATCTCTGGGTTTTTGTTTCTGTTCCATTGGTCTGTATGTTCATTTTTCTGCCATTACCAAGCTGTTTTGATTATTGATGTTTTGTAGTATAGACTGAAGTTGGAAAGAAAACCTTAATTCACAAAGGTATATGTACCCCAATGTTTATCACAGCACTGTTCATGTTGGCCAAGTTGTTGAAACAACCAAAGTATCTTTTGATAGCTGACTAGATAAAGACGTTCTGGTATACTTACACAATGGAATACTACTAAGCAATTAGTAAAGATGAAATATAGTCATTTGTGACAACACTGATAGACCTTGAAACCATCATATTAAGCAAAATAAGTCAGACTGAAAAAATCAAGAAACATATGACTTCTCTTATAGGTGGAATATAAAACTGAAAGTAACGAAAACAAAAACTCGTGGACACAGTTACTAGTTTAATGGTTACCTGAGGGTAAAGGAGGAGGTGGGTGGGAGACTGGGAGGTATGGGGGAGTAGGACGTGGGCATCAAATATATGGTGATGGAAAGAGAACTGACTCTACGTGGTGAGCACACAATTCAATGCATGGATGATGTAATGTAGATGTGTACCTGGAACCAGTGTAATTTCTGCCAATCAATGTCACCTCAATTCATTTAGCTCTTAAAAAAAAAAAAGAATTTGTGTTGGGCCACATTCAAAGTTGTCCTGGGTCACAGATTAGACATGCCTGGATAAACCATTGTTTTCCGATGGTGTCACATATTTTGGTTTTAACTGCTTCTTACTGTTTGTTTTTTTTTATTCTTTCCATTCCATGAGATGTTCTCTTTGAAGATTAAATAAGACAGTAAAATAGGAGTAAGACTAATTTTCTTTCTCACATTCATTAATACTCATAATAGGCCATTTGCCAACTTCAGTAAATACCTTATTTTTTATAGAAGCATGTACAGTGAAAAATATTTTTTGTCATAACACATAAAAATCTCAACTTTTGTGAATTTTGCCCTTATTTCTGATGTAACACATTATTTGTATGCATCAACATGACATATTTTATATATAATTTTAAAAATCTATGTTTGAATGTTTCCACGTATTGGTACATCTGTTTCTTCATATGAATGCATTTCTTCTTTTTCTTTGTTTTCTTCTTTTTTTCTTTTACCTCACCAGTATACTTTGATATTCATAGTATTTTTGTTTTTGTTTTTTAAATCTTATCTATCTCCTAGTTCTCTCCAACATTTTAGAATGTCAGGCCAAGAGAATACGGTATGCTTGCTTCTTTCATTTCTAAAATAATTTGTTTTGCCCAGTTTTGGATGTTTTCCACTTTTCTGCATATAAGAACTCCTATACTCAATATACTTCGTGTTGTAATAGTTACTATCTGTTGGTTGAAAAAGTCCAAATATGTCAATGGATCCAATTGCTGTGTGCTTGTCATGAGTCTTTTAGAAATTTGTATATGAGAGTCATTGATGGTGATGTGGAGAAAATATGTCAAAATAATTGAAACTGCCAGTTCCCTTTGCTGACCATGGTGTTCTCCTACATAATAAAAATGAAAATGGAATACTACTTTCTATAATGATGACTTAGTACCTGTTGTCCCCAGTGAAATTGTTGATAAAGGCTGGGAGGGTAAAAGAACTATGTTCAAGTTTAAGTGAGTTGTACCATCTCTCATTCTCTTTAATGGAAATTTTAAAACTGGTCCTTTTGGATTATCTACGTGAAAGAAAAAAAGTGAAGATAGAATAAGTGTTAGAACCTACCAAGGGGCAGGTCTTCAGTTTGTTTACCCACATAACTACATCAAAGTGAGAAAGTAGAAAAAAGAGCATGGTTGGGCATAACTACCCACAGGAAAGGGTAGTCCTGGCCAAGTGTACTTATCACATGGATATAGGAATCAGTCTTTAAGAGAAGCAGCTTACTATAGGTTTGTAACTTTTAAAACACAATAACACTGCCCAAAAATATGTGAGAAAGAAATGTAGTCTAATAAATGTCTCAGGAAATAATTACTAAGCTGAACAAATGAGGCTGCCATGCTTTCCTGCTAATTCAATGCGGTTCTTTCTAGCTTTTTTTTCATGCAGTCATGGCCTTATGACTCTTTTTCTTTTCTTTTCTTTTTTTCTTCTTAAGATTTATTTTATTGTTTTAGACAGAGACAGAGAGAGACAGAGAGAAGGGGGAGGGCCCAGAGCAGTCTTCATAGTTGTATGTCATCAGTTTTCGACTTGGTTTCATTCCACACAAGTGGGTGGGGCTGCACAGAGCAGGAACTGGACTGGGGGCTTCCTGTATTGGAGCACACCTCCTTGAACCAGGGGCCAAACCAGGGGTCAATAATCAAGCTGGGGGCCTCCTGCATGGGTAGCACGTCTCAGTTCAGCATATGGGTCTGCATGGGCTGAGGGCCAGCATTTGATCTTCGGTCCCTGGGGCTGCAAATAGAGCGCTTAACCTGCTGAGCCATCCCTGCTTCCCAACTGTTTTTCTATTCAATAATAAATGAATGGCTGTTAGATGAGTTAAATTCCCTGGAATGTTTTTAAATTCCTGATAAAATATGACGTATTTACCTGGCATAATCTTTACCTCTGGTTCTTTTACCTGTGCCTCTGTAATACAAAGACATAACATCTGAAGTTTAGCAGTCATCTTATGACTCTGAGACCCCCTAACCAATGTGGTAAGCATGGAAGAGTAGAAAAATAGAAAACACCCCAACAAATTTAACAATTAAAAAAAAAGAAAAAGAAAAAAATAGAAAACTTGGTTTCTTGTTGAAGAGCTAAAGCCAGTCACTGTTAAGTCCAGACTTCTAGTGATGCTATATGAATAATGAACTCTTTTGGTTTCAACTACTCTTAATTGGATATTCTGTTACTTAGATAACATACTCTTCAGGAATGCAGACCTCTAAAGAGCATGGAACAAGGTAGGAAAGGGATGGGAAAAGAAGAGGCCGGTAAAAGTTACTTTGCAGCTGTAGAAATTCTGGCCCACAATTTGGGAACAAAGTTGTGATCATATGTTATTTTATCAAACTGAATTTTTAAGAATGAAAACAATCACAGTACGAGTATCAGTGTTTTAATTCGCTCTAACACACAGCACAAAGCCCTGCAGTACTCTCTCCCTTTCTCTGCTTTATTTCTGTGTACATTAGAAAAAGAGACCTATGAATAATAGATTCTGCTGCCAGATGTTGTAATAGGGATATACAGATGATAGCCCCAGTCTGAGAAAATTTCAGTTTAGTAGGAGATGAAATCAAGAGTTAGCATACATGTGAGTAACACGTTATCATATATATGTAAGCAGGATAATACTGGAGAAGAAAAGAGCTACCGGTATATCTCACGATGTCTGGAAAACGGAAGAGGGTTATAAGGATTTTCTTTTCTTTTCTTTTTTTATATAAGTTAAAAAGTTAGGAAAGTTTCTTTTTTTAAAGATTTATTTTTATTGTTTTTGACAGAGAGAGACACACAGATACAGAGACAGAGACAGAGAGAAGGGGGAGGGCCCAGAACAGTCTCCATATTTGCTCATCATTTGTTTTTCCACATAGTTTCATTCCACAGGTGGGCGCGGGGCTGCACAGGGCAGGAATTGGGCCCAGGTCTTCACCCCGGTGAGAACTGAAGTGGGGGCACTCCCCAGTTCAGCATATGGGTCCACACGGGCCGAGGCCGGGATTCGATCCTCGGTCTCCGGGGCTGCAAAGTGAGCGCTTAACCCACTGAGCCATCCCGGTTTCCTCAGAAAAGTTTCTTTTGGTAAAGTCTGCTAAGAAGGTTAGACTATATTTGGTGTGATATGTCTATGAATCTAGAGAAACTGGTAAAGAACTCAAGGTTTGAATCAAATCTATTTGATAGGAGAAATGATATACATAGATCTTGTTAATATGTTTTCTGAAGCGTTTCAGCCTTTTTTCTGAATGTGTGTATGTGTTATAAAATTTACATCATACTGTATCATGTGGTATATAATATTCTGTAACCTGCCTATTTATTAAGCTATCTCTCATAAACATAATTTCATGACAAAACATAGATAGGTACCTGCTATCATTCATGGTGACTATAGACTATTTCATAATATGAGTTATGAATAATTTAAAGAAAATTCTTATCATGTATTTAAGTTGTTTATATTTATTTGAATGAAACTTCCTTGTACCTAAAAATACACTTTTACCCAATTGTTTAACAGGGCTTAGGCAAAAAGGAATTCAAAACTGTCCTGTAACCAATTCACTCTTTCCTAGAGATAGATGTCTAGTAAGAAATAATAACTGTATTAATCTCCTGGCAAACATTCTAATGACCTCCTGGCAAACATATAAATGACCTGATAAAACCAATAATGATATTTACTAGCAGAAAGATAATGGTAACTTTTTTTCTGTGAAATAATCTCAAGCAGGAAAAAAAAAAACTATTTTGTTGAAGTTGCTTATTGTAAATACACCTGCAGTTTATAAATTTATGGGGGACAGCTTGCCGAGGAAGGTCACATAAGCTGTGTAATTAATGTAAGATAGTCCAAATGGCATCCTCTGTGTGAGTGATGTGTCTGCATACATTGCTCACATGCTTCATTTGTTTGCCTGGAGCTTTGTTATTTGGGTTTAGAAAAGGAGCAAGACACAGCTCTCTCTCTATATTTATATAATTATATTCCTGCATTCCGTTTTTATTTATTTATTTATTTATTTATTTATTTATTTATTTATTTATTTCTATTTCTTTTTAGTGTATTGCCTTTTCAACTGAGCAAGTTCCCTTCTCATGACTTTTTCCCCAATGGATAGTACAGGTAGTTAGTTACATTCTGCAAAATTGGAAATCAGTTTCAGGAATTTTTTTCTGATGTACAGTAGTTATTTCAGAGCTATGTCTTTCTTCTAGGTCATCTAGGCTCTTCTGAGATATGGAGACTAACTATCCAGTTTCATGATCTGTATAGGGCTTGGGTTTTATGGTCAGTGGAAGGATTCTGGGACAAATAAGAAACATTTTTCTGCTCTCCCTCAGACGAACTGCTTTACTTAAGAAACTATGGTATTCCATAAATTGTAGAAATATTTCTTATGTTAGATAACAATGCTTTCAAATAATCAATGGCCCTTCCTAAATTTTAATTAGTTGCCTGACAGTTTTAATTTAAGTTGTTAAAAAGTTTTTTTTCTTTTCTTGTTACTGAAGCAGAGGTATAAAATACTATTCATAACAAAAAAATTTGACAACTTTCATAATCTATTATTACTTTTGTTATTATTCTTGGTTTGTTATAAAAGACCACTCATGTTTGCATTTTAGCACCTTGCAAATGACACAGTGTACCTAGTATATATTATGTATTTATTAATAACAAACATTTAATGAATGAATATTCCCTAATTGCAGAGAAAGAAAGGAAAAGGCAAATTATTTAAAAAATTTTGATGATCCAGGATTTTTGTATTTCAAGATTATACTGTAGTTGAATTAATAAATTAAGAAATTAAGTTATAGTTTCTGCTCAGAAATTAAGCAGATGGTCTGTAAGTAATATATACTTTGAATTTTGTGTTTCAGATACTAGGGCTATCCAAGGAAACAAAATTTCCAGTGGAATTAATAATTTTTTTTCTGTTTCTATTTTAAGAGGATTTTTGTGGTGCTGTGTGTAAGATTTTTAGAGCTTGGATGTAACATCTAGCACTTATTTCTAGTCTTTGTATGTGTCATAGATATGTTTTTAGTATAGTGATAAACAGAGACAAAGTTGAAAGAACAATTAAATGAAGCAATTTTTTTCAGAGATTGCTTTATTTCTTTTTAGTATTTTAAGAGGTTTTTCCCTTCCTGCTAAGGGGCTAAATGAGGGTTGGTCTTTGTAGAGCTTATGGTGAAAATCAGGGACCAACTCCCTTGCTGAATTAGCAGTTAGGAAAACACCAAAGACTCAAAAGAAGAGTAAGTTAGTGAATAATTCAGACAAAGCTGTCTACCTATGATTGTAGAGCGTGTTGGAAATCTTAAGTACCTAGTCTGTTAAGTCCCTGATCTGGACTTAAAGCTGAGCATCCCCTTAGTCAGGTAGCATTTCTTCTATTGTCCTAAGAGAACATTATGCATTTTACACTGTACTGGTTGCTGTGAAGTTGTGAAATGCAAACATCATTTTTGACTAGGAGGCTCATTCAGTGAGTTGGAGAGTAAAGATTCATTTTCATAAAATTCTAAAAAAGTAAATATCGGCAATATGACCAGAAGAATGGAAACATTGTTATGTGATACCCTACCCATAAGTGGTGCTTTCAAAGCTTCTGCTGAGTTCTTGAGTATACAGAGTCTTGACCCAAGTTTGAGCAAAGGGACTGTAAAAAATATTTATTTTCTTTTGTTCTCAATTTTTTCTTTTTCTAGCACAATAGAACAGGGAGAGAGAGAGAGAGAAAGAGAGAGAGAGAGAGAGAGAGAGAGAGAGAGAGAGAGAGAGAGAGAGAAAGGAGTAAAATAAGAATGAGTGATGACCAAGCATTATAAAATAATTACAAAGACTGACACTATTTAATATTTGATTTTAATTATTTTCTTGCACTTCTTTCATGTAAATGCATTTTATCTCTCAATACCTTTGTAAATGTGCCAGACATATAAAAATCTTTTGAGTTGCTCTTACAGAAATGCAGTAAAAAATAGTGTTCCAAGTTTTGCTCAATACTGGCACAGAAATAAAAGAGAGTAAAAGACAGAGCAGAGAACAGAAATTCAGCACAAAAAGAAGTCAGAGAGAAGAAAGGGGAACTACAAATGACCAGGAATTCAAGAAATCTACAGCTTGACACAAATCTTATGAAAGGCAGTGTGCTTTCTACAACCCATGGAAGGTAAAATCTAATCTTGATACTAATTTGGGAAGGAAATCACCACTGATATCTAGATTACAGAATAGGAAAAAGAACAAATTGTGTGGCACACATAATAAGTCAATTGGAAAAAAGTGGAACGGGTAAATAATGTAGAGTTTAAGTAAAGAAAATGATGTGACCTTTGTTGGGGCTTAAATGATGAATTGGATGACAATAGGTAGCATAGAATTGTAGTGTAAATGTGAATAACATAAAGCCATCTCTAATTTCTATAGAAAATGTCACAATTCAGACAAATAAGTGCTAGATCAGATTAGAATATATAATGCAATGCAGATTTGATTTATGGGTATTCAAAGTCAGTTGCTAGCTAAGGAATATGATTCAAAGAATATCAGAGTTGTTCTTGTCTTTCTGTCATAAACAACTCAAAAAAATTATTATAAGGTCTCATACATGAAATCTCTGTTATCAGTCATTAGAGCCAATTGAGAAATAAAGGCATTAGAGAGATGGAGAACAGATTATGTATTAGCCATGTAATGTAGCCCAGTATGAGATAGATGGATCTGGTACTAATCCCCACCTTCCTGTTCCAGGACTTTGAGGGAAACTTTGGGTCCATGGGACAAATACTTTTGTCCAGAGACACATTGCTCCTCTTCTTATCGAGGGCAGAAGGTACATGAAATTCCTTGCCTCTGGGGCTTGTGATGGATCAGCTCAACCCATTTGAGTAAGTGGAATGATAGAGATGACCAATACACTAGGATGTCATATTTTATCCCTATGGAGAGAAGTAGGGGCAGGCCAGAAGTCAGGAGTGTTGAGATACAATCCTTTCTCATGGAAAACAATATTCTCCCTGCACTCCCCCCCCACCCCCCAAACTTCATCTCCAACTACTCTGCCCCTTTTACGCTCTATATCACCCTTTCTGGGGTAAAACATGCTATTACTATACTTCAGCCATACATTGATATCAATTACTTTCTTAATTCTTTCCCAGGTTGATATCGGATGATGCCCAGCAAATACACTTTGGTAATCAGAATGCAGAGAGAACATGAGATCACCAGAGATAAAATTTTCTGTTATGGAAAAGGTGTTGACAAGAAAAATGGAAGTGAAGCTGAAAGATGAGATGAGAGAGATTCTGCTGGAAGCTCCCACTTAATTATTTTGCCCCAGAGCCAATTTTTTATGACACTAAATTATTTTTATTTGAAACCAAGATAGATAAGAATACTATGAAAAAAGTTTAGTAAGGTTAATTGGGCAATGTGAATATGCTTCTCTTTAGATATCAATTAAATTATTATGAACAATGGACAGTTGACCATTGTGAAACAAATGATTTAATATACAAATGTGCATAACTAATTGAGGTAATAACTGTATGTTATGTTTTATTTTATTTTTTTAAATTAAGTAGAATAAAGGAGCCTTGAGACTATTTATTTAATATAGAATTCTAGAATAAGTTTTTCAATGTTTTTACTTCTGTCATTAAAAGTATTATGTTATAATATATTTGTGTTCTATAGTTGTATTGATGAATTGAGTGATAAGACATTTATATAAATAATTGAGTGCAGTGTATGAGCAGGGGAGAGAGAAAGAGACAGTAGAGATATTTAGGGAACGTGTTTTCTTTTGAAGACATTTCAGTTGAAAATGTTTCTTTTGTATGTTGCAGCCAGTTTTCTACAATACACACATGCAAACTGTCCTGCATTTGAAACTTCATCTCCTCTCATTGGTAGATGACTGGTATCTTCATGAAAGTAGCCATTTCAATTTAGCTGGACATTAGCTACCTCTGTGTTTAAAATAATGCTCTAGGGTATCTTTAAAAATATTTTGCTACTAATCCATCCTGTTTGTGGGTAAACTTCTTTGCTCCTCATTCATAAGCTGCTTGAATATCCTGTGCATATTTACCCTCCAACTAACCCAACTCAATAGATTGACAAAGTAGTCAATATTTATTGAGCTCCAATTATGTGTAATGAACAGAGTGGTGGCTATATTCTGTCAAATTTCAATGTAAGCAGACTGGCTGCATCTCAGAGCCTGCTTGTTGATCATTGCAACTTGCCATTTAATGATAGAACTTTTAGATGTTGCTAATGAATTGTTCAAAAATAGAATGGTTTTTCTAGAAGATATATGAAAATGATAGAAAATAATTCAAGATATTTTTCTGAAAATAGCTGAAGGATTTTGTAATGAGAGTCAGAATTTTCAAAACTATTATGGTAAAGGTGTGGGAAAGAAGGGAGCGGGGGGTGGTTCAAAGATATGGTGATAAAAACAAAACAAAAAACACTGACTCTGGGTAGTGAACACACAATGCAACACATAGATGGTGTATTGTAGAACTGTACACCTGAAACCTATGTAATTTTACTAACCAATGTTACCCCAGTAAGTTTAAAAAGTATGTAAAAAATAAAACAATAAGAAGTATTATGGTAAAGAAGTGAATGATAGTTTTCTTAGATAGAAGTATCCAGAAAGCTATTTAGTATAAGTTCTGAGCTTGTAATTAGGTGCCATAAACTTGGCTTTGGGATTTTTGCATTGTGAAATAGAAATAAAACACTTAATTCCCATGGCATTTCAAATTTCTCCAAATTATTTCAAAAGTAGAGAGCAATAATGAGACATATGATTTCAATATACAGAAAACACATCATAATTATTATCTGATATAAATGTAAATAATAAACATATTGATTATATTTAAATGGTCAACAATGAGGATATATTTTATTAAATTATCATATGAGTTAATTTGGGGGCATTATAGACTGGTCAATGATTAAAGATGTTTTGGTACATTTATGCATCTCAAATCTCTTCAAATGATATAAAGTTGAGGAAGTGGATGTCACAGTCTGACACACATTGATAACTGCCTCTAATACTCAGTAACTTTGACAAAGGCACCCAAAGTTTTAAACCTGGAGATGATAATACCATTATATTATTCAATAGTTTTAAAGTTGTTTTATTAGATAATATTAGTTTGTAATATAGTTCATTAGACGTAAATGTTAGATATTGTCTCTAGTATTATTATTCTTACCACACTTAAAAATCACCATAAAAAACAACAAATATGCACACACACACACACACACAACAGATTTTTTAAAAGCACAATAAATAGTATGTATTGCAAAATGACTGATAATCTTAAAATGAGAGTTAGATAATGCCTGAAGTTATTAGTGGCATTAAGAATAATGATAAAGAGGGCAGACTCTGCTCTCTTAGAAACATTATTAAGTTTCGATTGCATCAATATCAACTATAACTGTACTTGCTACCTTGTAGACATAGGAAAATTTGGTGAGTTAATACATGCAAATCAATTGTAGGTAGCATAGTGTTTGGCACGTGGTGTCAAAGTGTGCAAGTTATTTTCATCATCATCATCATCACTAAGCTAAATATTATGAACTAGGCTTTTTTTCATTAGTTGATTTAAATTACTTGATAGTGCACTGTGGTGGAGGTATCTGGAGAGCCACTAAAACTTCTATATTCTGAATTAACTGATGAATAATAGCCATAGAAATGACCAAAACAACAGCTTCATAATTAACAAAGCTAGGTTAGAGGACCTTATTTAAAACTGCAGCTATTACAAAACCAGGATTTCTGCTTTTCCCCCAACTGAATTAGTCTCCCCATCTTAAACTCTGGGTTTTTATCCGTTCTAGGCAATGTCTGTCCTGATATAATTTTCACTTGGAACAGAGGAGAGTGTTTACATTCATTGATAGGTTAGTGAGAGCCCAAACTGGTTTGAGCTACAACTTCTCAGAGAGCCTTTCTCCCAACCTCATTCCTAAAATGAGCCAGTCCTCTTCTCTAGGTAGAGTGAATGAGAGAATGGCGATGGAGAGAGTAACCAGATACATTTCCTCTAATATCAGTCCTCCTAGTGAAGGCAGGGCACGTTCTCTCCCTACATGAAAATGTGAAATACAAGGATCTATATCATGCTGGGCTGACACACTTAGATCCAGCAATCTGAACCCCTTCTTCTTCTTCTTTTTTTTTTCCGGATCATTAAGTAAGACTTAAATTTCTTGTGCTTGAGAATTTACCATCTGGAAAATGGGGGTTTGATGGAGAGCATTTCTCTATCTTACAGCGATAGTGTCGTGATTAAAGACGATAACTGCCTTGGAGATAATACTCCAAGGGACTCACATAAAAGGAGCCATTATAATCAGGTAGCGTGGACTAGAGGATGGATCTTGTAGAACGCTAACAATTTTAATAGCCATTTTGTTTTTCTTTAGCAACGATTCATTCTGATATTTTCCATTTTTAATCAGACAGAAGTTACCTCAAAATTCCCTTTGTTTGTTAGAGCTTTGTTTTCTACAAAACATGTTGAAGCATCTTTTAAGATGAGAAAAATATAGTCTTTAAAATTTTCTTGACATTTATAAAAAAATAGCAATGTAGCTGAAATCAAATGGGAACATTGAGAAAGCTAGAATGATAGTTACAAAAAAAAAGAAGAAAAATGGGGAGGGAGTAAAATAATTTTAACTGCTTTTATTAAAAAGTTTATACTTGTCATACTGTACAACATCTTATTTTTTGAAATGCAACAAAAGTTGTCACCAGTTTGATCTCTCAGATAGTGTGGCTGCCAATTCCTTCCCCAGCACTCTGCCACTTGGCTTGTTTCCAATGATGCCATGTGTAGTTTTCCCTTCCTCCCACCCTTTTCTAAATAGAGAGGAAAACAAGTCTATTCTGGCATTATCTCTCAAGCTGTATGAATTGATTTAAAATTCAAGACTTGAATATCTTTAACTAACGCATTCAAAAATTTTCAAGTTTTTACTTTGAAGAATATACCTTTATCTTTAAACATGATGGTCTCAAGTTTGTTGAAAAAATATAGTCTAGGTTCAAGCCACAATTGGAATGATTTTTAAAAATCAGTTTTTGGCTTATTATTTTGTTTTCTCATAGATGTCTTAAAAATGAGATTTCATTGTACTTTTCACTGACTTTTAATTTGTCTAGTTCCATTACCTTTTTAAAAATATTACCCACTTATTAGGTGACCTTTATCTAGTATATTTTATAACAGTTATTTGTTTCCCAGTATGGGAAGTATAGAGAAGGAACTCAAATTTTCTATATTTTGGTGGCATCCATATAAATCTTTCCTCCAGTGCACAGGGCATTGATTACTTGTATTAAGAGAAAATAGTGTTTTGTATTTTTTCCCTCTAACCTTGCTATTGTTCCTTCCATGTTAGTGGGCAATCCATCTAATCTATCTATGTGTCAATAGCTATATCCACATATTGTAGGTAGGATCATCAACCACCTGAAAACTCCTAGAGAAAATTAATGTACTCTTATTTCAGAGGTCCTTCCTTCTAAACAACTTGAATTGATCTATACAGATGTCATTGGTCTTCACTGAACCTTGAGGAGAAAGTTCGCAGATGTCTTTATGTTACAAATGATGCCCCCCCCCCCCCCATATTGCTTCAGTCTCTGCTTACTACCTGGATGTCTTGCAGTGGACACACTGAATCTGTCTCCAAGATAGGTGGCAGAGTCTATAAACCTTTGAGGCAGGAGAGTGCTGTATGTAAAATAAGGACACATTTTCTTACATTTTGCAATTCCTTTGTGATACCTGCTTTATTTAATAAACTATAACCATTAATACACTTGCTAATGCTCTTTGTAAGAGTAATTTCTGTTTATTTGGGACCTTAGAAGGGGAGAAAAGAAGTAAATGAAACAGCTTCTAATCTTTTCCTCTTTTATTCTTATTTGCCTCACTCCAAAGGGTAAAAGCAAAGTGGGTGAGTAAGGGGGCATCCAGTCTTCAGTACTGTAGAATACAAAATGGTACTTGATGAACTTTTAGATCTATATGAAGTTAAAACTCTTCTTTTCAATGCTGTCTCTGTATTGAGTCCAGTATAATTTAACATACTACTTGTATTGCTCTTATGTGCAGTGAGTCAGAATGCATAGCCCATCTCCTTGAGGTAAAGGTGTCAGCAATTCAGTCCATAGGCACTGATCTAATAGGTGCACGATCAACAAGCATATCACCTGAATGGACTCATTCTCAACAGCTCATACTAGTGACTGGATGTTCCCACTGCCACTCCCTAAATAAATTCATGGATGTTTTGTCTCCAAGTTTTTGAAAATGAGCCTCTCTGGATGCCATAATAGCTGGTGTGCTCCTGCGTGCTGTAGGAATGAGAGGGGCTGTCTGCAGATGTAAGTGAATTTGAGAAACAGAAGAAATTCAAGAACTGTACCGGCTTGCTCCTTGGACACTCTCCAACACAATGTCAAAACAGTAGGGACTCTCTGCACCTGTTCATGCTGCACTGAAAATTAATGATTGTTTGTGAGAAGAGACAAGGAGTAAAATCTACTTGGTTCATAAGTTTGTGGTGTAGATTAGCTTCAAAGGA
>PVKE010014064.1:0-35528 GCA_004027555.1 Craseonycteris thonglongyai | reverse complement strand
CCCAGTTCAGTTCTCTCTCTGTCTCTGTATCTCTCTCTCTCTCTCTCTCTCTCTCTCTGTCAAAAATAAATAAATAAATAATATACTTTAAAAAATAATAATAAAAAAATAAAGGGCCGTAATGCACTGTTTTCTATGCCACTTGACAAAAGTAAGATTGTTAAATAGGTGGGCCCATCAATGGACTAGACTCTAGTCTAGAGAATCCAGACAGCATTTGGAACTTATCTCTCTCTTCTGAAAACAATGCTGGGGATGGGTAATATTAGCTCCATTTTACAAAGGCACCTTGGGGAAGTTGCAACAACCTTACCTTGTATTTATGATGAATTTCTGGTTTAAAATATTTGATGTTTTACCTTTATAGCCACTTCTACTGACCACTTTAAAGAAATCACAAATGGATAGTAATGATTGAACATAGGTGTTAGTATGTTTCCTTTCTCATTATCTTTGAGTCCACCTTCTTTTTCTTTGTTGTTATGTTTACTCCTTCACATCTGGAAAGAGGCACTATGCAGCAGGAGTTCTCTGAGCACTATCCAGTGCATGGTTGTTCATCGACTACTTAAACTCTTCCATGATGCTCAGCTCTCTTGCTTTTGCAGGGCTGTGGGCATTTGGAGGTCACTTCTTCTTTTTCTTTCTTTTTTTTTTTAAGATTTATTTTTATTGTTTTTTTTGACAGAGAGAGAGAGAGAGAGAGAAAGAGAGAGAGAGAGAGAGAGAGAGAGAGAGAGAGAGAAGGGGGAGGGCCCAGAGCAGTCTCCACAGTTGACAGCATTAGTTTTCCACATAGTTTCACGCAGGGCTGCACAGGGCAGGAACTAGGACAGGAGCCTCCTGCATGGGCCCCAGGAAGAACTGAACTGGGGGCACGCCCCAGTTTAATGTATGGGTCTGCATGGGCCAGGGCTGGGATTCGATCCTTGGGCTCCAGGGCTGCAAAGTGAACGCTCAACCCACTGAGCCATCCCAGCTTCCCCTTCTTCTTTTTTTTAAGATTTTATTTTATTGTTTTTGAGAGGAGAGAGAGAGAGAGCGAGAGAGAGAGAGAGAGAGAGAGCGAGAGAGAGAGATAGCTTCTTAATACAGAACCCAAGTCAGCTTCACCATCACACCTACCTGCAAGTTTAGCTCTGCCTTCAGAAGTGAACAGATATGTCCTCTTCCATATGGCAGCCCTTCCAATATTCAAATTTATAAAAAAGCATTCTGCGTCCCTCCTTAGTTGTTTGTCTCAAGCTCCTCCATATATGGCAGAGTTCCTTCTCATTACCACTCCAACTCCTGGCTTCTGTACCCTCTTAAATTTGTCAACAAATTTTGAAGACTGTTGTATCTGGTCTATAAATCTAGATCCAGTCATGAAGAAAACAATTTGTTGGACTTTCGCTTAACATTAAATATTGTTGTGTTAAAATGCTCGTTTCAAGACTTTCTTTTCCTAGTTAAGAGTTCTTTCTACAACCCTATTCTGTTCTACATGACAGAATTAAGATCCAAAGAGATTTGAAAATGATGGGTTGGAACCAACAAGATGAAATATAACAGACACTTTTATATCTGCTAAAGCAGCTTAAATTACATTCACTTTAAAAGTTGCCATGTCAGGAAAGCCGGGCTCAGTGGGTTAAAAGCTTACTTTGTAGCCCTAGGGACTGAGGATCGAATCCTGGCCCTGGCCTGTATGGACCCATATGCTGAACTGGGGAGTGCCCCCAGTTCAGTTCTCACCAGGATGAGACCCTGGCCCAGTTCCTGCCCTGTGCAGCCCCGCACCCACCTGTGGAATGAAACAATGTGGAAAAACCAACGATGTGCAACTATGGAGACTGTTCGGGGCCCTCCCCCTTCTCTCCCTCTGTCAAAAGCAATAAAAATAAACCTTTAAAAATTGCCATGTCATATGGCTGACTCATGCAGAAATTGTGGTCACCCAAAGCCCCCAAGTCTTTCTCCATGCAGGTAAATTAGGTCTTCCTCATGCCCCGGTTTTAAATTGTTAGACATTAAAGATCATCTTGTTTGTTTCAATTCATTATTCTAGCCTGTCTGCATCTTACAATTAAAAAAAAAAATTATCAAGGTGTAATCTTAGTGCATAGGTCTTAAGTGTGCAGTTTGATTGATCTTCACACACACACACACATGAACACACATATATGCACACACACACACACACCTGTAACCACCACCCTGATCGAGAAACAGAACATTATCAGCACCCAGAAGGCTCTCTTGTGCCTCTCTCTAGTCAATAATTCCCAATGCAAAGGAACTACTGTCTTGATTTTTAACACTGTAGATTAGTTTTTGCCTGTTTTTCAACTTCATATAAATGGAATTATACAGAATGCACTCATTTGTGAATACCTTTTTTTTTTCTTATCCATTATGTTTTTTAAAATCATCTATACTGTTGTGTGTATTATAGCAGTGGGCTGATTTTTTTCATTGCTAAGTAGTAGTCCATTGAGTGGATGTACCATGATTTGCTTATCCATTCTCTTGTTGATGGAAATTTGATTTGTTCCCAAGTTCAGGCTGATACAAGTAATGCTGTTATACATTTTTGTACATGACTGTCAGTGAATACATAGATTTATATTAAGTATAAACCCACAGGATGCATGTTGGGTTGTAGAGTATATGTATATTTAGCTTTGGTATACACATCAAGCAATTTTAAAAGGTAATTGTATTAGTTTATAGTCTGTGATGGTCATTTTATTTGTCCAATCAAGTGAAAGGCCTTAAAAGCAGAGCTGAGATGTCTGTGAAGAAGAAATTCTGACTGTGGATGACAGTTTCAGCTCATGACAGATTCCAGACTGCCTTTACTACTGGTCTATTCTGTACATTTCATATTTGCCTAGCCAAGTCTCAATATATATTTTATACCGGTTATGTTTCTCTTGTTGAACACTGACTGATACAGATTTTGTACTAGAAGAGTGCTGCTGTAATGTATAACCTAAGTATTTAGTAGTGATTTTGAATTTGGTAATGGATAGAGGCTAAAACAATTTTGAAAAGTATGATAGGAAAACCCTACATTAGTTTGAACAGACTGTTCATATACATGTAAAAGATTCTGCTGGAGAGCTCAGGAGAAAATCAGGAGCATGGTAGAGAAAGCCTGTATCATATTAGAGAATTCATATGTCATTATAAAGAGAATGATGGTAGAATACTTTATCCTTTTCACTTTTCAAATAAATAAATCAAAATGTTAAAGTATATTGAATGTCAACTATACTTTAAAATATATATAGTCACAAGATGTAATGTACAGTATAGGGAATATAGTCACGGTATTGTAATAGCTATCTACAGGGTCAGATGGGTAGTAGACTTGTTGGGGTTATCATTTTGAGAGGTGTGTAAATGTCTAATCATTATAATGTTTTGTATACCTGAAAGTAATTTAAAAAATGTTCAGTGATCCATAAGAATACAGGAAAAAAAGAAACAGAACAAATAGAAAGCAAATAATAAAATGGCAGACTTAAATCCTAACATATCAATACTTATATTAAATGTAAATGCTCTAAATGTATCAATTAAAAGGAGAATGAAGTGTGAATTAAAAAGCATAATACAGCTAATATATCCTCTCCACAAGAAAGTCTCTTCAAATATAATAACAGGGTAAGTCGGGATGGCTCAGTGGGTTGAGCGCTCACTTTGCAGCGCCGGGGACCCAGGATCGAATCCCAGCCCCGGCCCATGTGGAACCATGTGCTGAACTGGGAGCTCCCCCAGTTCAGTTCTCTCTCTGTATCTCTCTCTCTCTCTCTCCCTCGTCAAAAATAAATAAATAAATAAACAAATATAATAACATAAGTAAGTTGAAAGTAAAAGGGGGGAATCTGGGATGGCTCAGTGGGTTAAGCACTCACTTTGCAGTGCTGGGGACCGGGGATCAAATCCCGGCCCCAGCCCATGCAGAACCATATGCTGAACTGGGAACTCCCCCCAGTTCAGTTCTCTCTCTGTCTCTGTCTCTGTATCTCTCTCTCCCTGTCAAAAATAAAATAAAAAAAAATATATTAAAAAGAAAGTAAAAGGACATGGAAAGATATATTGTTCACTCATTTATTTTTAAAAAGTAGGAGGTGCTATATATAGAGTAGACTTCAGACCAAAACCAAAAACTTACCAGATAAAACAGAAAATTATATGATAAAAAAAGATCTTTTCACCAAGAAGACAAAGTGATTCCAAAATGTATTCATCAAACAACAGAGCTTCAAAATATATGAAGTGGGGAAACTGGTATCGCTAAATGAGTTGAGCACTCTTTGCAGCCCCAGAGACCAAGGATCAAATCCCAGCCCGTGTGAAACCATATACTGAACTGGGGTGTGTTTCCCATGTGGGAGGCCCCCAGCTCAGTTCTCTCCCCCCACCCCCTGTTTGGCCTCTGGCCCAGGGAGGCATGCCTCCCATGTGGTAGGCACCCGGCCCAGTTCCTGCCCTGCACAGCCCCAGCCCACCCATGTGGAACAAAACCATGTAGAAAACTGATGATGTACAACTATGGAGACAGCTCTGGGCCCTCCCCCTTCTCTCTGTGTCTCGCTGCTTCTCTCTGTCAAAAACAATAAAATAAAACTTAAAAAAAATCCCAAAATACATGAAGCAAAAACTGTTAAAGCTGAAAAGAAAAATAGAAAAATCTACAGTTATATTTGAGAACACAGATACTCTACTCTCAGCAATTGATAGAACAATTAGACAGAAAATCAGCAAGGATATAGAAGAACTCAACAAAACCATTAACTGGGGAAGCCAGGATGACTCAGTGGGTTTAGCATTTACTTTGCAGCCCTGGGGACTGAGGATCGAATCCCAGCCTCAGCCCATGTGGACCTATGTGCTGAACTGGGTGTGCCTCCCTTGTGGGAGGCCACAGCCCAGTTTCTTCCCTGCATGGCCCCCACCCACCTTTGTGGAATAAAACCATATCGAAAGCTGATGTGCAACTATGGAAACTGCTCTGGGCCCTACCCCTTCTGTCTGTCTCTGTCTCTCTCTGTCTCTGTCAAAAACAATAAAATTAAAAAAAAAAACATTAACCAAGAATATTTAATTGACATTTATAGGACACCTACCCAATCACAGCAGAATACAAATTCTTTTCAAGTGCCTGTGTAATATTCACCAAGGTAGACTCTATCATTGGCCATAAAACAAACCTCAACAAATTTAAAATAATTCACACCATACAGAGTGTGTTCTCTACTCACAGTGCAATCAAACTAGAAACCAATTAGGGCAGAAAAATAAAATAATACACTGAACAAAATGACAATGAAAGTACAGCACATCAAAAATTGTAGGACACAACTACAGCAGTGCTGAAGGAAATTTTATAGTACTAAATTTATACATTAAAAAAGACGTAATGTCTCAAATCAAAAATATAAGCACCCACTCAAATTGAAATAGAAAGAAATTAGAATAACATAAAACAAATTTAATAAAGAATAAAGTGGAAGGAATTTATTGAAGCCGGGATGGCTCAGCGGGTTGTGCTCGCTTTGCAGCCCCAGGGACAGAGGATCGAATCCTGGCCCCAGCTCCTGCAGACCCATATGCTGAGCTGGGGTGTGCTTCCCATGTGGGAGGCCCCCAGTTCAGTTATTGCCCCCTGGTTTGGCCTCAGCTTGAGGGGGCATGCCTCCCACCCTGTGTGGTCCCCACCCACTTGTGTGGAACAAAACCATGTCAAAAACTGATGACCGTATAACTATGAAGATTGCTCTGGGTCCTCCCCCTTCCCTCTGTCTCTCTCTGTTTCTGGCTCTGTCAAATAAAATAAAATAAAATACAATACAATAAAAAAGGAAGGAATTACTCATATTCTACCAAATATAAGACTTATTTAATAGGCATGGTAATTAAGATAATGTGGCATTGGTAGAGGAGTGAACACATAGACTGGCGTTTAGCTGGAGTAGGGCAGGCATTGCTCTGTTAGGCCACCTTTTTCTGGTACTGTGAATAGGGACCCCTAGAGCCTCTGACCCTGCCCGACACCTTGATATTGGACTTCTGACCTATAGAATGGAATGAATTTCTGTTATTTTAAATCATCCAGTTTGTGGTCTTTTGTTATAGCGAACAATACTCCACTTATCAGTTCTCATTTAGAATGTATGTTCATGAGAGTTCATGTCCTGCTTAAAATATCATGCATTACATTCTTGGTATTTCTTGTACTTCTAAGTTTTAAACTGTATGCCATGACCTATGTATTTTTATTTTCTTTTCTTTTTTCTTTTCTTTTTCCTTCCTTCCTTCCTTCCTTCCTTCCTTCCTTCCTTCCTTCCTTTCTTCCAATTCAAGCTATCAGAATGTTTCATTTCATCCACCAAAAATGCTTTATAATTACTTGATACAGTTTTTTCAGTATAGAGAATATATCATAAAATATAGCAGAAATGGCACAGGTTTGCAGTCAGACAGACCCAGGTCCTGGTCCCTCTTGTTTAGGCTAAGAAGACATACCATTTTAAACAGGACAGAAAACAGTGGTACTGTTCCACCTCAAATGCTACCATGATCAGCCTACTGTCACCTTTAAAATTTTTTTTTTTTTATTGAGATGACATTGGTTGGTAACAATTAAATAGGTTCCAAGTGTACAGTTCTACATTACACCATCTATGTATTGCATTATGTGCTCACCACCCAGAGTCAGCTCTCTTTCCATCACCATATATTTGATGCCCCCTCACTACTCCCCCCACTCTACCCTGTCAGCTTGAATTTAGCCCAGAGAGACTAGGATGACCACATGTACCATTTAAAATTAGACTACCATTTTTTCCTGTCTCATTTAAAATGGTAAGTCCATGGGAAGCCGGGATGGCTCAGTGGGTTAGGCGCTCACTTTGCAGTGCCGGGGACCGGGGATCGAATCCCGACCCCGGCTCATGCAGAACCATATGCTGAACTGGGAGCTCCCCCAGTTCAGTTCTCTCTCTGTCTCTGTCTCTGTATCTCTCTCTCCCTGTCATAAATAAATAAATAAATAAATAAATAAATAAATAAATAAAATGGTACGTCTGGTCAGCATACTCCTGTTCTATCTACTAGCTGAGTGACCTTTGACAAATCAACAAGTCTCAATTGCTTCATGTGTACAATTTGATTGCTCCCTGACTTCATTAAGGTCTCTACCCAAATGTACCATCTTATCCAAGAGGCCTTTCCTCACCACCCTAAACAACATATCTCCCCATCTCTCTCTAAACCTGTTTCATTTTTATTTAAAGGTTTTATCGCCACCAGACATTTGTCTATTGTATATCTCCCTCCATTAGAATATAAGCTCCAAGGAAGCAGGAGCAGAGCTTTTGTCTCTTTTGTAAACTGCTGTATCCATGGTGCCTAGAACACTAGGTGCTCAAGAAATATTTGTTGAATGAATAAATTAGTACGTAGTCTAGCTGAGTGGTGAAGCAAACATTTAGTTACAATGCAGTGTAATCAAAACTATGATATATTTGTATGAAATGTGGGGGCCCATAAGACTATGTGGCATCTCAAATGAACCTTACAGAATAAACAAGGGTTTCCAATTCTAGAAAGGATATTTCAGAGAAATTAAACAGTGTTTCAAAGCACTATAGACCAGAGATTTCAGAAACCTAAGATAGTTCAGCATGTTACAAAGGAAGAAATGATGTGAGATAAGGAAGGAAGGATGGAAAGAGGGAGAGAAAGAAGACAAGAAGGAGGGAGGGAGGAAGGGAGGGGAATAAATAAAGTAATGTATGGAGGGGAAGAAAGGGGAGGGAGAAAAAGGAGGGAGTGAATGGAGATGAGTGAAGGAAGAAGGAAAGAAGTCTGTGCTTTCAAGAAAGTCACAACTTAGTACTAGGGAATATTCATATGGACAATTAAAATTCTGTTTGATAAAAACTGGTGGTAGAAATAGTATTTTTAGGGTACTCTGAGAATACATGGGAAGAGGTCCTCCTTCTGTGATGGAGGTAGGATCTGTAGAGGGAAAGAAAAAGCTTATCAGAAAATCATCAGACAGAAAGGAGTAGGTCCAACCAAAGAAGTACAAATAAGACTTGCAAAGACATACAGCTGTGAGAGAGCACAGCAATGTGTGTGTGGGGGTGTGGGGGGGGCTGAAGTGCAGGGGGCATATGGAGAAGAGTAATGTTTGGTGGGAACTTTGGTGCTATGGAAAGGGATCTGGATTGAGGGAACTTAAATAAAGAGAGATGAGGAAAATGTTACAGATCCAGATAGAAAGGATTCTAAACTAATCATTTCTGTCATCTCTGTGGAAAGTCAATTGAAAAGAAAATCAAGCTTGGAGGCAGGAGGCCAGTTAGAAAGTTACTGTAAATATCCAGTTAAGAAATGGTATGATGACCTAGACCTTCACTACTAAAAGTGTGGTCTAAGACCAGTAGCACGTGCATCACCTGGGGGTTTGTCACACATACAGAATCTCAGGCTCCATTACACATGTGCTGAATCAGAATCTGCATTATAAAAAATCCCCAGGTGATTGGTGTCTGTATTAAAATCAGAGAAGCATTGGCCAAGATTAAATGGGGTTGGAGAGGAGGGTATAGATATATGAGAGCTATTAAAGTGGAACTGAGATGATTTAAAATCAAATCCTTTTTAAATTAACTTATTTCTCAATCTGATGACAGACATCAGCATATTTTCATGAACTGGAGTTCCAACTGACTGTGCACTGTCCTGGACTGGGTTCATGCCACAGCTGAGGAATTAGCCTTCTCTTTGGGTTTAGAGCTATCTGTAGACAGAAAGTTGGTTTCCTTCAGGAGCCCCAGCAGACGGCCCCTTATGCAACTCAAAATCAATAAAACATAAAGTAGAACAGTGTAGGATAATTATATATATATATTTGGTTTGTTTTTGCTGAAGCAGATTTGGACTGCAGCTATTTCAATAATTTATTTACATTTCTTCAAAGACAACAGTTAACTTTTATTTAAAAGCACTGGAGGAGAGGAGGGAATTGGATTACCTTGACAAGTTTTGAAAAGTAAATGTGATCTCTTTATGCTAGTTGCAAAGGACAAAATGCATCTTTGCCTGCATTGTGGATAGATATCTTAAAATCAAAAGTTCATGGGTTTCTATAACTGCTGTTTAAAACACGGAGAATGGTGAGTAGTTTGATCCAGAGCATCACTAAGTACCAGAGGATCCAGGAAGACTCTCTCCCATGAATAATAATTTCCATATGCCAGTTTTAGAAGAAAATTGGCTTCATCCATGAGTTAATACGTTTATTCCTGTGAGATTAGGACAGTCATTTCAGCTGTTGACCTCTTATTTCTCTGTCCTTTAAACCCTCCAAAGAAAGTTGTCAATTAATGAAAAAGAGTACTCACCATTTGATCAAGGCAGCCATGTTGAAAAAGTATGGGATGACTTGCTGAGTAATTTCAAGTTAGGGAAAAACTTATTCAGACACTTATTCGGTAAATATTTGTTGAATGAGTACCAAGTTCAAGACATTGTGTTAAAAGTGTTCTTAGTTGCAGTCAACAGAAACTAACTCTGGTTAACCTAAGGAGAAAAAGAGTTAACTGCCATGAAATCAGGTAGCAAAAAGAATTGAAAGGAAGGCTAGTGAACTGGGCTTGGAAACAGTCTGAAGCTGAGAGAAGCTAGGGGTCAGGGTCCTAGCCAAGCTCACACCACAGGAATAGACTGTTTTAGTGCCTCTGCCATCCCCACTGAACACTGAATGCTGATGCTGTCATCACCAAGCACTGCCAATGATGACTTGGATACCACAGCTGCTGCCATCAGAACAAATTTGAAACTTCCCCTTGCTTCTTTTCAACACTGCCTCCAGATTCAAAGTCCTAGATAGTAACCCTAGGTTGTCTGAGCCTAGGTCACATGCCCATGCCCAGCTTGCCAGCAGTCAGGGAGAGTGAGTGTCTTGCACTTTCAATTTCCTTAGTGGAAGGCGGGCCCTGCCTCCCATCAGTACTCACACAATGGGTATTCCCCAACACACTCCCTCAGTGATCTCAACCTGCCACTTGGCTTTAAAGATTTATTTATTTTATTTTATTTTTTAAAGATTTATTTTTATTGTGTTTTGTTTTTTTTTGACAGAAAGAGAGAGAGAGAGATACAGAGACAGAAAGAAGGGGGAGAGCCCTGAACAGTCTCCATAGTTGCACATCATTGGTTTTTCCACATAGTTTCATTCCACAGGTGGGCGCGAGGCTGCACAGGGCAGGAACTGGGCCGGGGTCTTCACCCCAGTGAGAACCGAACTGGGGGCACTCCCCAGTTCAGCATATGGGTCCGCACGGGCCAGGGCCGGGATTCAATCCTCGGTCCCCAGGGCTGCAAAGTGAGCACTTAACCCACTGAGCCATCCCGGCTTCCCCTACTTTAAATACTACAATATACCGATGGCCCCCAAATTCCTATCTCTAGCCAACATCTCTACCGAGTTCCAGATTGTATATCTACACACTTACATGACATTTCCATTTGGATGCCTAATCACAATGCAAACTCGTCATGGCAGACAAGAATTCCTTGATTTTTCCATCTCCACCCCACATAAATCTACATCTGGCTCAGACTTTCCTGACTCAGTAAAGAGCACCACAAATCACATGAGTCTAAATCCTAGGAATTTTCCCCTATTCTTCTCTTCCTCCCATCCTCTACAGCCAATCTATAAGGATATCCTATGGTTTGTTTGTTTGTTTTTATTGTTAAATTTAATGGGACAACAAAGAACTGACCAGTATAGTTTCTATACCTCCAAAATGTACCTCAAACCAACCCTCTTCTCACCACCTCAAGTACTACTACTGCAGTCCAAGTCATCAGCATCTTTTGCCTACAACAGCCACCTGTGCCATTCAGGGCACCAACAGGAAACACATGGCACATTGAAAAAGATTAACCAAAGATAATTTAATCACCGTTACCTAAAAAAACCATTAGCTTGGTGCAAAAGTAATTGCGGTTTTGCATTGTTGACATTTGTGATATTATAATACATTCTTAAATAAATATGGTTATGTTATACATAATTTTAATGTACATTTCTCCCTTTATGTTTTTTTTGCTAATGACTTATTACTTGCTGTTTAATTTATATTTATTTTAGACTATAAAAATGATGTTAGACAAAGGGCAAATTCAAGTGATTTTCTTATTCGAGTTCAAAATGTGTCATAAAGCAGCAGAGACAACTTGCACCATCAACAATGTATTTGGATCAGAAACTGCTAATGAATGTACAGTGCAGTGGTGGTTTAAGAAGTTTTACAAAGATAAGAGCCTTGAAGATAAGGAGCATACTGGCTAGCCATCTGACGACAACAATCAATTGAGAGCAATCTCTGAAGCTGATCCTCTTACAATTACATCAGAAGTTGCCCAAGAACTCAACGACGACCATTTTACAGTCGTTCAGCATTTGAAGCAAAATGGAAAGGTGAAAAATCTCAATGAGTGTGTGCCTCAGGAGCTGACCAAAAATCAAAAAAATTGTTGTTTTGAAGTGTCATCTTCTCTTATTCTAACACAACAATGAACCATTTCTCGACTGGATTGTGACGTGTAATGAAAAGTGGATTTAAAAAATTTATTTTTATTGTTTTTCCACATAGTTTCATTCCACAGGTGGGTGCAGGGCTGCACAGGTCAGGAATTGGGCCGGGGTCTCACCCTGGTGAGAACTGAACTGGGGGCACTTCCCAGTTCAGCATATGGGTCCACATGGGCTGGGATTCGATCCTCGGTCCCTAGGGCTGCAAAGTGAGCTCTTAACCCACTGAGCCATCCCGGCTTCCCCAAAAAGTGGATTTTATACAACAACTGGCAATGACCAGATCAGTGGTTAACCAAGAAGAAGCTCCAAAGCACTTCCCAAAGCCAAACTTGCACCACAAAATGGTCATGTTCACTATTTGGCGGTTTGCTGCTGGTCTGACCCACTACAGCTTTCTGAATCTTGGCTAAATCATTGCATCTGAGAAGTATGCTCAGCAAATTGAAAACTGCAATGCTTGCAGCCAGCATTAGTCAACAAAGAGGGTCCAATTCTTCTCTATGATAATGCCTGACCGCACATCATACAACCAACCTTTCAATAGTTGAACAAATTGAGCAATAAAATTTTGCCTCATGTGCCATATTCACCTGAACTCTCGCCAACTGACTACCATTTCTTCAAGCTTCTCGGCCACTTTTTGCAGGGAAAATGCTTCCACAACCAGCAGGATGCAGAAAATGCTTTCTAAGAGTTTGTTGAATCCTAAAGCACTGATTTTTATGCTACAGGAATACACAAACTTATTTATCCATGGCAAAAATGTGTTGTTTGTAATGGGTCCTATTTCAATTAATAAAGATGTGTTTGAGCCTAATTATAATGATTTCAAATTCATGGCCCAAAACCACAATTACTTTTGCACTGTCCTAAGAGTATTTTCATAACTCATTATATGTAAACTATATAATATATATTGTAATATATACAAGATCTGACAATTACATTTGCAAACTTGCCATGGTGCACTTACATTGGCAGCACTGTACAACCAACTCAGTAAGGTTTCATAACCTTGATATATCAGTGCCTCACAACTGTGTTCCTGTAGCTGTGTGGCGGTGGCTTGCTGAGTGGCCTTCACTATTGTTGTGTGTTTTTGTGTGCCATTGCCAGAATGTTAGAGCTTGAATTAGAGCAATGAACAAATGTTAAAGTTCTTGTTAAACTTGGCAAGGGTAAAAGTGAAATAAGGGACATGTGAGTCCAAGTTTATGAGGATAATGCCATGAAGAAAATGGCAGTGTACAAATGGATTAAACCTTTTTCTGAGGTGAGAGAAATCAGTGATAAAGAGAGGTCAGGGAGGCCAGTAAAGAGCAGAACTGAATTGTTACCAACCAATGTAACCTCATCAAATTTAACAATAAATTAAAAAAAAAAAAAAACATTGCAAAAATTCATTGAATTGTGTGCCAAATCATAGGCTGACTGTGAGAAGCATAGCACATCAAGTAAACATTGATAGAAAAACAGTTAGAAAAATCTTAACTAAAAATCTTGGCATGAAAAAGTGTGTGCAAAGATGGTCCTGGGGGAAGCCAGGGTTGCTCAGCAGGTTAAGTGCCCACTTTGTAGCCCTGGGGACCAAGGATCAAATCCTGACCCTGGCCTGTGCTGACCTATGTGCTGAATTGGGGTGTGGTCCCAGTTCGGTTCTCCGTGGGGCGAGCTTCCTATGTGGGAGGCCCATGCAGGAGGCCCTGGCTTGAGGGGACATGCCTCCCATGCAGGAAGCCCCTGGCCCAGTTCCCACCCTGTTCAGCCACCACCCAACTGTGAGGAATGAAACCATGTTGAAAACTGATGACGTACAACTATGGAGACTGCTCTGGGACCTCCCCCTTCTCTCTGTCTCTGTCTCTCTCTGTCTCTGTCAAAAACAATAAATTAAATATTTAAATATCTATATCTATCTATCTATCTATCTATCTATCTATCTACCTACCTACCTACCTACCTACCTACCTACCTACCTACCTATCTATCTATCTATCTATCTATCTATCTATCTATCTATCTATCTATCTATCTATCTATAATGGCCCTGAAGGAACTCACCGATGAACAAAAACAAAGGAGAGTCAAAGTTTTCCAAGACCTTTTGGAGAGGCAAGATGACATTTTGGGTCATGTTATTACTGGTGATGAAAATTTGGGTGTACCAGTATGACCCTGAATCAAAGTGTCAAAGGGCACAATGGAAGTCAGCCAATTCTCCATGACCAAAACAGTTCAGTCAGTCCAAATCAAGAGTCAGAGTCTTTTTGGATATTAGAGTGATTGTTCATTATGAATTTGTACTAACTGACAAACAGTCAACCAAATGAATTAGTACTAACTGGACAAGCAGCCAACCAAATTGACTATTTGGAAGTGCTGAAAAGGCTGCATGAAAAAGTTAGACGAAAACAACTTGAATGTTTCACCAATAACTCATGGCTATTGCATCACGACAATGCACCAGCTCACACAGCACTGTCTGTGAGAGAGTTTTAGTCTGTACACAAATAACTGTATAGGAACACCCTCCCTACTCACATGATCTGGCCCCCAATGACTTCTGTCTTTACCCAAAGAAAAGAAAATATTGAAAGAAAGACGATGATGATTCTGATGGCCATTCCAGAAAGAGTTCCAAAATTACTTTGAAGGGTGGATGAGGCCCTGGCATTGGTGAATAGTTTCCGAAGGAGAGTACTTCACAGGTGACCGTAGTGATATTCAGCAATGCATTTTTTTCTGGGATGAGTTTGCGAACTTAAATGTCATATCTTGTATATATGTTTTGGTCTTCCACCCTTAATTTTTTTTGACAATGTGAATGAAGCTGCTATTCCCATTCTCATAGAATCTTTTTTAAAACAATATTTTATTGTTTTTGACAGAGACAGAGAAAATGGGGAGAGCCCAGAGCTGTCTCCATAGTTGCACATCATCAGTTTAAGACATGGCTTTGTTCCACACAGGTGGGTGGGGCTGCACAGGCCGGGAACTGGGTTGGGGACCTCTTGCATGGAAGGCACGCTTCCCTCGAGCCAGGGGTCAAACTGGGGGGTGAGAACCAAACTGGTGGCCTCCCACATGGGAAGCACGCCCCAGTTCAGCATGTGGGTCCGCATGGGCCAGGATTTGATCCTTGGTCCCTGGGGCTACAAAGTGAGCACTTAACCCCTTGAGCCATCCCGGCCTCCCCATTCTTGTAGAAGCTTTTTGTAGGTATATTTTGTATAAATACCTAGGAATAAAATTGTTAGGTCATAGGGAAGATATATGTTTAACTTTATAAGGATCTGCTAAGTAGTTTTCCAAAGTGGTTTACCTTTTTATATTCCCACCAGCCATGTGTGAGTTTTCCCATTGCTTCACGTCTTTGCTAACGTTTTATGCTGCCAATCATTTTTATTTTAGCCATTCCAGAATGTGTGAAATGGTATAATATTTCATTTCAGTTTTAGTTTGAATTTCCCTGATAACTAATAGTATTGAGAGCCTTTTTGTGTGTCTATTGGTCCTTTATCTTCTTTTGTGAAGTGTCTATTCAAGCTTTTTGTGCATTTTTCTATTGGATTTGTTGTCTTTTGTACTTCGTCAGTTATGTGTATTGTGAATACAGTATTATTTTTTCCCAGTCTGTGACTTGACTGTTTTCTTAATGGTGCATTTTAAAATTAACTTTATTGGGGTGACATTGTTTAGTAATATTATACAGATTTCAAGTGTACAATTCTACAATTCTACAATACATCATTTATGCATTGCACTGTGTGCTCACCACTGAGTCAGTTCTCCTTCCATCATCGTATATTTGACACTCCCTCCTCAACCACCACTCTCCCCGCTTAACCTGGTAACCACTAAAATTTAATGGTGACTTTTGATGAGAATTTTTAAATTTGGTGAAGTTTCATTTATCTTTATTTTTCCTTTTATGATCAGTGCTTCCTACTTGTCTTAGAAACTGTTGCCAATTCCCAGCATAAAAATATTCTATGTGTTTTTCTGGAACCTTTATAGTTTTAATTATGCCTCACTGCATTTAGGTATATGATGCATCTCAAATTAATTTTTAAGTTGACAGTGAGGTAGGAGATCAAGGTTAATTTTTTTCCATAAGAATATCTAGCTACTCCCAGCACTGCACCATTTGTTGATAGAATATCTTTTCTCTAAGTTGCCTTTGCACTTATGTGTATGTATGTGTATGTATGTATATGTGTGTGTGTGTATGTGTGTGTGTGTATTTCACAAAAATAAAAAATATATAAGGGCTGTCCAGAAAAAATCCTGCCATAAATTCCTCCATTTTTCTTTTTATTTTATTTTATTTATTTTATTATTTTTGACAGAGACAGAGAGAGGTAGAGAGAAGGGGGAGGGCCCAGAGAAGTCTCCATAGTTGCACATTGTCAGTTTTATACACGGTTTTGTTCCACAAAGATGGGCAGGGGACGTGCAGGGCGGGAACTGGGCTGGGGGCCTCCCGTATGGGAAGCACAACTCCATGAGCTGGGGGCAAAAATGGAGTCCTCCTGCATGGGAGGCTCACTCAGTGAGAACTGAACTGGGGGCCTCCCACGTGGGAAGCACACCCCAGTTCAGCATATAGGATTCGATCCCTAGACCTCACAGTTGCAAGGCAAGTGCTCATCCTGCTGAGCTATCTCAGTATCACCTCCTTTAGTTCTTTCTTGTCTGGAAAGCTCTTTATCTGTCCTTGTATTCTAAATGATAGCTTTGCTGGGTAGATTAATTTTGTTTGTTTATGCATTGCATTATATTTTCTATTTACATTTTGATGATTCCTATCTCTCTGTTGAAGTTTTCCCTGATTTCATTGAGCATCTTCTAACCAGTGTTCTGAACTCTACATCTGATAGATTGTGTGCCTCCATTTTGTTTAGATCTTTTTCTGGAGGTTTGTTCTGTCCTTTTATTTGGGACATGTTTCTTTCTCTCCCTATATTGGCTACCTCTCTATATTTGTCTCTGTGTATTAGGTAAGGCTGCTATGTCTCCCAGTCTTAGTAGAGTGGTCTTATGTAGTAGGTGTGCTGTGGAACCCAGTGCAGTCTCCCTATTTTCCAAAGCCAGGTTCTCCAGGTGTGTCCCTTGAGTAGGTTGTGCATGCCCTCCTGTTATAGTTGTGTCTTGGTTGCTATTTATACATCAATGGGAGGAAGTGATCCTTAGGATGATTGGTTTTGCAGACTGGTTGTAACTACAGTGGAATAGATCTTATCCAGGAGCTGACCCTACAGAGCAGGGTTCACTTTAGTAGGGTACAGGTGCCTTCCCAGTGTGCCCTTTGAGTGTGTCTTCCCTAGAGGTGGCTGAGTGATGTTCTGATGGGGTCTGAAGCTGGCCAGCCCTAGAGTCACCTGGGAAAGGACCTGCTGCAGGCCAAGTTTAGCCACAATTTGTGCCCTACTTGAGGACACCTGGTATGAGCCACAAAACAATATGTAGATGGTTGCTAGCTGTGCTGGACCTGGAGGTGCCTCAAGAGACCAAGCTACCAACTTAGGCAGGCTGTTACTAGTGCCGGGTTTCAGATTACTCAGCCAGAGCTACAGGACACATCAAAGTCAGATGCTACTTGTTTGGATTTTGTGAACCTTCGAGAGATTTTAGGAAATGGCAGAATGAGCCAAGGCAGGCCATTTAAACAGAAAAGTCACTAGAAGTAGCTTGGGTGGGCCCAAAGTTGGGTAGGGCAGACTTTCAGGGAATCAGGGCAAACAAATGGTGTTAGACAGGTTGATGGAGACTCAGATTTGGCAGTTGCATATGTCTATATGCAGGGATTGGGGAGGGCTCAACAAAGGAGCAATGGCTTCTGCCAGCTCCTCAGTCTGGGAGAAAGCTGCCCCTCCAGCCCTCTCCTTGAAGCCAGACAATTCAATTTCTCCTCTGATGTCCCTGGTGCCTTTTGAGCTGCTGTCCTAGTGTTGGATCTCAGAGTGAGCAAGTTTATGCATAAACCAGTGTACAGCCTCTTTAAGAGAGGGGCTTCAGTCAACTTCATCTCACTCAGCCACAATCTCCAGGTGGCTTTCACAGTCAGAAGTAATGGGGAATTCACCCCAGCACTGGAACCCTGGGCCAGGGAGCCTGGTGTGGGGCTGGAACCCCTTGCTCCTAAGAGGAGACCTTCTCAATCATGATATTCCTCCAAGTTTTTAAGGGTTACATCTAGGTGTGAAGCCAGCTTGTTCTGTGTCTCTTCCCCTCCAACCAGGTGGCTTCTTCTTGTATGTTTTTCATTGTAGGACTTCTGTTCAGCTAGACTTCAGGCAATTCTCAATGATGGCTATCTATAGTTTAGTTGTAATTTTGATGTGGTCATGAGAGGAGGTAAGTACAGTGTTTACTTACTCCGCCATCTTGACCGGATCCTCACAAGATCTTAAGATGCATCTCAAACTCCCTCTCATCTGTGAGGACTTCATTAAGTCAAAGTAAAGTGAGTCACTTTCTCCACAATGTCCCTAGGTAATACCATGTACACACTTGTATTAGAGCACCTAGCACATGAACTATAATGTAATCATTTTGCTTGCCATGTCTCTTCTATTGGACTATCCCTTCCTCCAGTGCAAGGGGTAGGTCTTACCCATTTTTTATCTTTCCCTTGTTTAAAATCCTCTATTGGAACTAGGCAACTGGTTACATTGGTTTGGTCAGCTTGTAAAAATCCAAAAAACTCTACATTCACACTCAATAAAAAGCTTTTGGGGGGGTCGGGGGAAGCTGGGATGGCTCAGTGGGTTATGCACTTGCTTTGCAGCTCCAGGGACCGAGGATTGAGTCCCAGGCCTGGCTCACATGGGCTCATATGTTAAACTTGGGTGTGCTTCCCTTGAGGGAGGCCCCCAGCCCAGTTCCCACCCTGCGCAGCCCTCCACCCACCGGTGTGGAATGAAACCATTATGAAAACTGATGATGTACAACTATGGAGACTGCTCTGGGCCCTCCCCCCTTCTCTCTGTCTCTCTCTGTCTCTGTCAAAAACAATAAACAGGGGAAGCCGGGATGACTCAGTGAGTTAAGGGCTGACTTTGCAGCCCCAGGGACCAGGATCGAATCCTTGCCCCAGCCCGTCCAGACCCATATGCTGAACTTGGGTGTGCTTCCCCTGCGAGAGGCCCTCAGCTTGATTCTTGCCCCCCCGATTTGGCCCTTGGCTAGAGAGAGTGTGCCTCCCATGTAGGAGGCCACCAGCCCAGTTCCTGCCATGTAGCCCCCACCCACATGTGTGGAACAAAACCATGTTGAAAAGTAATGAGGTACAACTATGGAGACAGCTCTGGGTTCTCCCCTTCTCTCTGTCTCCTCTGTTTCTGTCTCTCTCTGTCTCTGTCAAAAACAATAAAATAAATCTTTAAAAATATCTTTAAAAAACAATAAAGTAAAGCTTAAAAAAAGAAAAAGAAAACTGATGATGAACAACTATGGACACTGCTCTGGGCCCTCCCCCTTCTTTCTCTCTCTCTCTCTGTCTCTCTGTCAAAAACAATAAAATAAATCTTTTTTTAAAAGCTTCTTTTGTAATGCAAAAAAGTAAGATAAAAAGAAACACTATTTTTCCACCCCATCGTTCTTCAGGGTAAAAGCCAATTACTGAGCACCTCCTGTGTCCCCAGCACTATGCTAGGTTCTTAGATGATCCCAGCCTCCTTGTCTCTCTCCAGCTGCTAGGCTATGCTGACTGGAGTCTGAAGAGATCACAAACACATCCTGCTTCTAGGACTGTGGTCTCCAGAATCGTCAAATCCTTGCTTGGCTCTGTAGGATACTTTGCAAGAAGTTTTGAAAAATGCTGGATAAACAAACAGGACAAATTTATAAATGTTTTGGACTGCATGTTATACTTTTGTTAATATATTTTGGAAAATGACAAGGTCTTTTGCAATAATCCCTTCATATTTCACATTCTGTTTGTGAGTGATTATCTATACATTCCTTCTGGGCCACATGTCACTAACCAATGATAGCAACATTCTGAGAAGCTGATTTATGGACTGATATGATGGAATGTTCCACCTACTTTTTTAAAGTCAAAATAAAATTTTCATATGTTGAGCCAAAAATAAAGAAGAAAACATTTTATTTCCTCATTTTTAGCATTGGAGTGTATTACTCACACTTAATCTGTGTTTAGCAATCTGAAATTGGGCCTTAAGGGTGTTTGAATTCCTGGAGCCCTTTCACATTTCCGGACATCAATTGAGTACGATGAACACACTACAAGAGTAGCCATCTGTAAACAGGGAAAATCAACCCATATTAAGCAATTAGAATTATAATATGACTTGTGTAACAATCCAGTTTTGAAGCCTAGCCCTGGTTAAATGTCGGACTTCAGCTAAATTGTTCAATCTCCCTTCTCCTTAGGCTCTCCATCTTACAAATGGAACTAATACTATAATCATTAAGATTAGTAATTACAAAGAATATGCTAATAATTATAGAGCTGTTTGCTAGGAGAAAGTATGACTACCCGCATGAATCAATTTATCTGAAGGAAGGATATCAATTTTGTCTTCTGATTTCAAAACCTCCTTAGATTTCTTATGTAGAAGTCTTTAAGAAAACATAGGGGGGGAAAGCCGGGACGGCTCAGCGGGTTGAGCGCTCGCTTTGAGGCCATGAGGACCGAGGATCGAGTCCCGGCTCCGGCCCAGGCAGGACCCGCGTGCTGAACTGGGGAGTTCCCACAGTTTGGTTCTCTAACTGTCTCTGTCTCTGTCTCTCTATCTGTCAAAAAGTTAAAAAATAGAAATAACTATGCACTGAAGACAAAAAGATAATTTCTCTCTATAAATGTGAAAAGATAAAAAAAAAAAAAAAAGAAAAAAAAGAAAACATAGGGACACAGGAAATAGTATACTTAAAACAGGTGAATTTTATGGTGTGTAAATGATACTTCAATAAAGCTACTTTTAAAAAAAGACATAAGTCCACTTGAGTACAATTTCCCCAATCTAACAGGATCCACAAGAAAAATTTCTCTCAGGCAAAGCTGTACTTTATACTAAGTAAAACTGTGCTTTATCTTCTTTTCTTTAAGGTTTACTTTATTGTCTTTGACAGAAAGAGAGGCAGAGACAGTGAGAGACAGAAAGACGCGGGAGGGCCCAGAGCAGTCTCCATAATTACACATCATCAGTTTTTGACATGGTTTTGTTCCACACCAAGGTGGGGGTGGTGCAGGGCAGAACTGGGTTGGGGGCCTCCCACATGAGAGGCACACCTCCTCAAGCTAGGGGCTGAAATGGGGGGCAAGAACCAAACTGGGGCCTCCCACATGGGAAGCAAACCCCAGTTCAGTATATGGGTCCACATGGTCCAGTGCCGGGATTCGATCCTCGGTCCCCAGGACTGCAAAGCAAGTGCTTAACCCACTGAGCCATCCTGGCTTCTCATGCTTTATCTTCTTGACTCTAAGTAAGGGTACCATAAAGAAGAGCTCCTGGTGGTTAACTGGGTTCAAATGTAAAAGCAGAGCCTAAAATCCATTTCTAAACAGGGGACTTCCACCCAAGCCATGCTTCAAGGAGACACCTGCACTAAGCAGCCTGCCTCCCACACTTAATTGCTTGCTCCTTGCACTGAGTGGCTTGCCTGCACTGTGCTCCTACCATCTGATCCAGCCCTTCTAAAGGAGTTCCTGGAATTGTATTTCATCCAGTAGGACAAATACTTTACCTGTTCAGTCAGAGTCAGGCAGCTATATTTCATCAGCATCTTCACCGACCAATCAGAGTGGATCCATTTTGACCAATCAGGACAAGGCCTTTTGGACCAATTGAACTGCAAGAATTTGGAGTCCTCATTCACATGAAGATAGACTAATCAGGGACTGGGGTAAGGACTTCTTCCTATACAAGTCTGCTTCCTCTGACACAAGGAGCAAACTTTCTCTTTCCACTGAAGACTGAATCTCTGAAACTCTGAAATACTGAAGGAGCTGAAACATTGAAGACGTCTTCCTAGACCAGAACAGAGTGGAACAGACAGGACCAGTGCTGAGCAGACCAGTTGGAGCTAAGCAGAGCAGAAGGAAGCAGAGCTGGGGAGCAGAGCTGTCTAGCCCAAGAGATGCCTTGTCCAAAGGCTGCCTCACAGCCATGCTTTCTCATAACTGTGCTGTAACACTATTGAGCTGTTTTGAGGACATGCTATTCTTCAGCCTGCTGTATCACAATTGAGCTGTTCACACTGAATCAAGTTTCCTTCTTCACCACACCCCAAATTGTGGATTCTTGTTTGTGTTGAAATTGCACCAACAACCATCAGTTTACAATCTTATAGCCAATATGAAATTGATCTTTCTTCCTTCATTCCTTTGTTCACCATGTCATATCTAAGTTTGTGATCTAAGAGGGGTGGTCAAGAAATTTACAGAGGGGAAGCTGGGATGGCTCAGCGGGTTAAGCACTTGCTTTGCAGTCCTGGAGACCAAGGATCAAATCACGGCTCTGGCCCATGCGGACCCATATGCTGAGCTGGGGTGTGCCCCCAGTTCAGTACTTGCCAGGGCCTATGCAGGAGGCTCCTGGCCCAGTTCCTGCCTTGCGCAGCCCTGTGCCCACTTATGGAGTGAAACTAAATGGAAAACTAATGTTGTCAACTATGGAGACTGCTCTGGGCCCTCCCCCTTCTCTCTGCCTCTCTCTCTGTCTATCTCTCTGTCTGTCAAAAAACAATACAAGGGGAGGGCCGGGACGGCTCAGCGGGTTGAGCGCTCGCTTTGGGGCCCCGAGGACCGAGGATCGAGTCCCGGCTCCGGCCCAGGCGGGGCCCACGTGCTGGGCTGGGGAGTTCCCGCAGTTCGGTTCTCTGGCTGTCTCTGTCTCTGTCTCTCTCTCTGTCTGTCAAAGGTAAGGTAGAAATGAATATGCACTGAAGATAAAATAATTACTCTCTATAAATATAAAAAAAAAAAAAAAAAAAAAAAAAAAAAAAAAAAAAAAAAAAAAAAAAAAAAAAAAAAAAAAAAAAAAAAAAAAAGATACAAAAAAACAATACAAAATTTACAGAATAAGGGGGGTAATCAGAGAGGTGGGAGCACTAACTAGTGCACATAGTTTGATTGTGTGACTTATTATTAGTATAAGTGACAAATTTCAGCATCCTTGCATCCATGTTCTTCCAGATATCACTGAAGAAGCACATAAAATGTGAATAAAACCCCAAGTATGGATAAAATTGAATTTTTTACTGTCATTAATTTCCTCACAAAACAAGGGAAAACACCTCAAACCATTTTGGAAGATATGTTAGTAGTTTATGAGGACTATTGCTCTGGAAAATCCATGGTTTACAAGTGGCATAGCCTTTTCAAGCAAGGTTGAGGGTCCATTGAAGATGACCTCTGGCCGGGAATCCCCCTTTGAGGCCAGTTCCTCAGACATTGTCAAAAAAGTTGGAAATTTGTACTGGAAGATGCCAGATTGAATAAAAAAAAGCTTGCAGAAATGGAGTTTCACCTAAAACCATTTGAATATTCTCCATTGCCATCTAAGGATGTCAAAAATCAGTTCAAGATGAGTAGTGAGAATACTCATTTTGCTTCAAAAACAACAGTGCACTAAGTGTTCATGACCATTTTTGGACCTCTGCAGAGACAACAAAGATGAATTTTTTAACCAGGATTGTCACTGGAGATGAAACTTGGGTTCGTCATGATAAGCCTGAGTCAAAGCAGGAGTCCATGCAGTGGCATAAAAAGGGCACGCCAACCCCTAAGATATCACAATTGGCTGGAGAAACCATGACTACTAGTATTGTTTTTTGAGATATGGAGGGTACCCTGCTGATCAATTACAAGGATAAGGGTGTCACAATAGCTGGAAGGTACTATTCCATTCTGCTGAAACAGTTTTAAAAATGTGTGAAGGAGAAAAGATGAGGAAAATAAACCAAAGGGGTGCTGCTTTTGCACCACAACACACCCATGCACAAGAACAACATTTAATTGACTACTACTCATGGCTGTGACTTCCAAACATTAAACCATCCTTTCTACAGTCCAGACCTGGCTCTGTCTGATTATTATTTGTTCTTAACTATGAAAAAAAAATCAAAACAGCTTTGAGGGAAGAAATTCATAGACCACAGAGAGGTTAAAGCTGCAATTTGGGGGCAAAAACAAAACTTTTTTTAGGATATAAATAAATTTACTGAAAGATCTGAAAAGTGTATTAAGGCTAAGGGTGAATATATTAAAAAGGAACAATAAGAGGGTTTTTTGTGTAATCAGAATTTAAAATTTTACCTGTTCTAAAGTTTTGGGTTTTTTTAATTAAATTTATTGGGGTGACATTAGTAAGTAAAATTACATAGGTTCCAGGTGTACAATTCTGTATTATATTGTCTACATATTGCATTATGTGCTTATCACCCAGTAAGTTCTCCTTCCATTTTTTACCCTTCTTCCCCTTCATTCCCAAAATTTCTTCTTAAAATAAAGAAGATTTATTTTATTGTTTTGAGAGATGATGGAGGGGGAGCGGAGGGGCCCAGAGCAGTCTCCACAGCTATATGTCATCAGTTGTGAGATGGTTTCATTCCACACAGGTGGGGGGCCTCCCACATGGGAAGTGAAAACCTTCACTGCCATGCCATCTAGGCAGTCACCAGCCAGGCCACAGTTCAGCATATGGGTGTGCACAGGCTGGGACCAGGAATCCAACCCTGGACCTCACAATTGCAAGGCAAGCAAGCACTCAACCACAGAGTTATCCCAGCATCCCCTCATTCTGCTAATTTCATGATCACCCCCTCATATTTGTAGCATTTAAGCATACTGTTTTAATTTTTGGTTTCATTTTTTTTCCTTCGTGCATTTTCCCTTGGTCATGAACTTTAGAGAATAATTTTTATCCTGTTGAACTACATGGATTTATGTCTATGACCCACTTCACATCCTCTTTGTAATTCAGAAGTTTGTAACTGACCAAACTACTTACCCTCTTAGTTACTTATTAACAGAGAAAGGCAGCATAAACATAGTGAATATTATTTCATGATGGAAGCATCATTCCTGCTAACCATTTTAGAAAAAGTGAACGGGAAATGAACTCTAGCTCCACTGGGCTTTATCAGGTTACTTGGCTCATAATGATCTACACAAGAATAGGTCTGCATATAAGCACTATACTCATATATTAATTCAGTAGGATATCTGTGAGATATTTAAAGCCAAGGCTAATTTATTCTACTTTCAGACATTCCACATTCCTCACTGACAATCTCTACCCATCTGCCTTTCTCTGTAAGTTTACAGAAAAAGAACCAAGAACCAGTAGACTATAAGCAAGTTTTTTCATTTTCTCAATGCACTTAGAATTAGAACCCCACTCCTCCTTGCGGACTAGAGCTGTTCCTTTTCTGTCTCTTAAACCTCATTTCTTTCCAATCTGCTTTTTGTTCACTAGGCCACACTGACCTTCTTTATGGAAATGACCAGCATTTTCCCCTGTTGGAGGCTTTAGATTTTTTGTTCCCACAGTTTGGAATGTTCTTTCCCCAGCTCAGCATGGCTAGTTCTCTCTCATTCAGGAGGCCTCAGCTAAAACAGCACCTTCAGGAGATGCCTTCTCTGACCATCTTTTGTTCCTTTATTTGTTTCTTTGATCATAACCCACAATTAGATTAGCTTTTTTGTCAACTTGTTTTTAGTCTGTCTTCCTCAGTAGGCAAAGAACTTCTCAGGACAGGCTGTCTTATTTATATGAAAGGCATTGAATTGGCACAGTAGTCTCCCTCCACCCCAGTAGCTTTTACCATACCTCCTTGTTTATTTACATCATAGCTCTACTCAGAACCTGAACTGTTCTTTGTTTTCTTGTTTATGGTCTGGCTCTCCCTGCTAGACTGTGAGTCCCACGAAGGCAGGGAACAGGTCTGTCTTGTTCACTTCCCTATTCACAGTGCTCAGCACAGGCCTTGATACTGGATCAATGACAGAGCCTTACATTTGTGTTTGGACAAAACATCACAGTCACCTCTCCCTAAGTAAACACTGCCTACTTTTAACTGTGCAGTCTGGAATTGCCATGGTGGTGATTGCTGATTCCAAAGATGTCTTAGTCTGCTTGGGCTGCTATAACACATTACCACAAACTGGGTGACTTATGAACAACAGGAACTTATTTCTCACAGTTCTGGAGGCTGGAAAGCCAAGGTCAACATGCCGACAGATTTGATGTTTAGTGAGAGCCCTCTTTCTGGTTCATAGACAGCATCTTCTAGCTGTGTCCTCACATGGCAGAAGGGATGGGGGTGAGTTCTCTGAGATCTCTTTTATAAGGGCTCTGGTCCCATTCACGAGGGTTCCACTCCCATGATCTAATAACCTCCCAAAGTTCTCACCTAATACCATCATATTGGGGGTTAGGAATTCAACACACAAATTGACAGGGGCACAAACATTCAGTGTGTAGTAATAGGAATAAGAAAAAATGAGATATTATCTTGCCTATCCCTATTTTACACTGAAATTATGGAGGATTTAGCACAACTATGGAATGATATCATAGGAATGTTGAAGTACATAAGCACATGTTTAGGAGACTGGACAACTATTTGTGTTATCTAGCAGCTGAAATACTGAAAAACATTTTTATGCCTTGTATGCACTGTGAAAATACAAGCAGTCTCTCATTTTTGAGCATTCTGTCAACTCTTTTTTTTCCCACAGATTTATTTTATTGTTTTGAGAGAAGATGAGAGACAGAGAGAGAGAGGCCCAGAGCAGTCTCCAGAGCTGTACATTATTAGTTGTAACATGGTTTTAGTCCACACAAGTGGATATGGGGCCATGTGGGGTGGGAACTGAACTGAGGGGCTTCCTGCATGGGAGGCAAGAACCTTCACCACCAAGACATCTCGGAGGTTACAGTTCTGCCATAGTTCAGCATGTGGACTTGCATGGGCTGGGAATCAAACCCCAGACCTCATGATTGTGAGGTAAGTGCTCAACCTGTTGAGCTATCCCGGCATCCCCCAACACCTTAATTCTGTTTGTTTTTTTTTAAGATTTATTTTTATTGTTTTTGACAGAGAGAGAGAAATACAGAGACAGAGACAGAGAGAAGGGGGAGGGCCCAGAACAGTCTCCATAGTTGCACATCATCGGTTTTTCCACATAGTTTCAGTCCACAGGTGGGCGGGGCTGCACAGGACAGGAACTGGGCCGGGGTCTTGCCCCAGCAAGAACTGAACTGGGGGAACTCCCCAGCTCAGCATGTGGGTCCACACGGGCCGGGGCCGGGATTCTATCCTCGGTCCCCGGGGCTGCAAAGTGAGCATTTAACCCACTGAGCCATCTCTGCTTCCCCCAACACCCTAATTCTGATCCATGGTAGCAACCACTTAACTACTTTTAGAAATTTCTTTTAGTAATTATGACCACATTTCTTTTTTTTTTTTTACTTAAAGATTATTTTTATTAATTGTGAAATTTATTGGGGTGACATTGGTTGGTAAAACTTACATAGGTTCCAGGAGTACACATTACATCGTCTGTGTGTTGCATTGTGTGCTCACCACCCAGAGTCAGTTCTCTTTCCATCACCATATATTTGATGCCTCCATTCCTCTTCCTCTACCTCCTCCCTCCTTACCCTCAGGTAATCACTAAACTATTGACTGTGTCCATGAGTTTTTGTTTTTTTCTTACTTTCAGTTTTATATTCCACATATAAGTGAAGTCATATGGTTCTTGGTTTTCTCAGTCTGACTTATTTCACTGAACATGATGATCTCAAGATCACATTTCTTTACCCTATTATTTTACTGGTATTTCTAGATTCATCCATTTCAGACATCACTTGATGATCTCTTGTTAAGCTAGAAAAATCACTAAATAAAGATCTAACAATCTTACACCATATAGTTGTATTGGAATTATACTTTAAAATAAAACAAGTGTTTACATTATTACAACTATGTTAATATTGCTATTGTGGAGTTGAGTAATATAATGTAATATAATATGAAAACTTTTTTCTTTAGTATGTTCTTTCCTAAAACTTCTGATTACCTGTTATTTTCTTTTCTTTTACCTTTATCATTTGTGTATCCCAAATCCTTGATAACTTCTCCATAATATTAGATATTCCATGCAGTCTTCTTTTTCTCTTAGAAATCACCATCCTGGGGTCTCCCATCTTCTTGCCCCAGTCTAGACTGGTTGTTCTTTAGGTCTGCTGCACAGTTGTCACCCATACCACTCTCCTAAATGGGATTCAGTTTCTTGAATCTCATTTCTTCTCCCGTCTTGTTTTATACTCTCATTTTTTTAAATATTTATTTTATTGTTTCAGAGAAGGTGAAAGAGAGAGAGAGAGAAGTGGGAGGGCCCAGAACAGTCTCCATGTTTATACATCATTAGTTGTAATATGGTTTCATTCCACACAAGTGGATGTGGGGCTGTGCACAGTGGAAACCAAACTGGAGGCCTCTCACATGGGAGGCGGAAACCTTCACTACCATCCTAACAGTTCCAGTTGCACTGCAGTTCAGCATATGGATTTGCATGGGCCGGGGCTGGGATATGATCCCTGGACCTCACAGTTGCAAGGCAAATGGTCAACCTGGTTTTGTTTTGTTTTGTTGTTTTGTTTTCTAGCTTTTTTAGCAACATGTTTTATTGTTTGAATATCTGCAGGTAGTGATATATTTTAAAAGCTCAATTTCTTACAAAATTATACGTTTAATATTGCTAGATCATTTTAAACACTCAACCTGTTGAGCTATCCCAGCATCCCTTATTCCCTCCCTTTGCTAATGTGTATACTCCAGCAGTTAGTTTCTAAGATGTAAGAGAGCAAAAGTTTCTGATCCCTCACATTCCTTGCATTGAATTCATGATTGAATATTATTTTTTCTCACATTTTTATGGCATTGCTTAATTATCTTCTAGCATCTAGTGTTGCTCTTGAGAATCCTGATACTGTTCTAATTTTCCTTTGTATGAGATGTGACTGGTTTTCCATAAGATTTAAGATCTTTTCGTAATCATTATTGTGCTGACATTTCAGCCTCTTCTATCTGTGCCTGGTGTCTTCAAGTCATAGGCCTCTCTAGCTCATTTGTTCAGATCTCCCACTTGAGGATGAGATGTGTAGTTGGCACTGTGTGATTCAGGTTAAGGGGGGAAGAGTAGCGGTGGATGTAGGATAGGGTCAAGAGTCTCTGTCTAAAGCACAGTTCTGATCAGGTAACTCTCCTGTTCAAAAGCCTTTAAGTTTCTTTCTTGCCCAGTGAGGCAAATTCAAAATCTTTAGCATGGCATTCAATGCACTCCAGGATATGGCCTATACTACCTGTTTTGCCTTATGGGGTAACTATCCCCCAGTTTTTATCTTCACACCAACTGAGGTAATTAACATTTCTTAAAGGCAATAGGTGCTTTTCACTTCTATTGTTTCTGCTGTACATTGCTATCTCATCCCACCCTCACCTCCCCACACAGCTAGAATGCTTTTCTCACTGAACTATACCTTCAAAACCCCACTGCCCTTCAGTGCCCCAAATGGTACCTCCTCCATCAAGAACTAATCTTATTTTCATCATAACTTTTTATAACTCTTTGAATTCAGTCTTCACTTTCTTCCATGTGTTATAGTCATTGATGCACAGGCACTGGACTGAAAGCTCTCTGAGACAGTTATGATTTTAAATGTAGTGTTTTGACTCCAAAAGAACCTATCACAGTGCATGACATATAGTAGGTACTCTATTAATGTTTGCAAAATAAATGCATTGGCCATTTCTGTAAATGTGGAAGAATACCATCACATTTTAACAGCTTTATTGAGATATAATTCAAAACCAGACAATTCATTCACTTAAAATGCAGTTTAATGTTTTTTAGTATATTCATAGAATTGTGCAACCATCACCACAATCAGTTCTAGAACATTTTTATCAACTCCAAAGGAAACCCTGTAGTCATTAGCAAATGCTCCCCATTTCCACCCAAACCCTCAGCACTAGGCAAACACTTATCTACTTTTTGTCTCTATAGATCAAACTATTCTGGACATTTTATGTAAATGAAACCATAAATATGTGTTTTTTGCAACTACTTTTTATTTATGTAGTGTGTTTTCAAGGTTAATCCATGTTGTAGCATGTATCAGTAGTTCATTCCTTTTTATTGACAAATAATATCCTAATGTATGAATATACTTACCATATTTTATTTATCCATTCATCTGTTGAATGCCATTTGATTTGTTTTCACATTTTGGTTAATATGAATCATGTTGCTATGAACAGTTTTTCAACTATATTTTTTAATATATTTTATTTATTTATTTATTTTTGACAGAGACAGAGAGAGAAAGAGAGAGACAGACAGAGAGAGAACTGAACTGGGGGAACTCTCCAGTTCAGCATATGGTTCCACACGGGCCGGGGCCGGGATTCGATCCCTGGTGCCCAGCGCTGCAAAGTGAGCGCTTAACCCACTGAGCCACCCCGGCTTCCCCTATGAACAGTTTTTGGTGGACATATGTTTCATTTCTTTTGGATATATACCTAGGTGTAAAATAGCTGGGACATAATAACTTTATGTTTAACTTTTTGAGGAACATCCAAACTGTTTCCCAAAGTGTCTGCACTGATTTACCACATAGAAAGGTTTCAATTTCTTCACATCATTGCAAATATTAATTATTGTCTGTCTTTTTTAAAGATTTATTTTATTGTTTTTGACAGAGACAGAAAGAGAGTGACAGAGACAGAGAGAAGGGGGAAGGCCCAGAGCAGTCTCCATAGTTGCACATCATCAGTTTTTCACATGGTTTCATTCTACACGGTTGGCAGCTGGCTATACAGGGCAGAAACTGGTGGGAGTGGGGGCTTCCAAATAGGAGGCACGCCCTCATGAGCTGGGGGCCAAATTAAGGGCCTCCCACATGGGAAGCTTGCCTCAGCAAGAACCAAACTGGAGGCCACACCCCCAGTTCAGCACATGGGTCCAAAAGTGCTGGGGCCGGGATTCAATCCTCAGACCCGGGGGCTACAAAGTGAACTCAACCCGCTAAACCATCCCAGATTCCCCTGTCTCTCTTGTTGATTATAGCCATCCTAGAAGGTGTGAAATGGTATCTCATTTAGTTTTGATATTCATTTCCCTAGTGACTAATGGTGTTGAGCATCTTTTCACATACTTATTGGCCATTTATATTTTTCTTAGAGAAACATCTATTCAGATCTTTTGCCAATTAACAAAAGTATTTCTGGGGAAGCCGAGATGGCTCAGCAGGTTAAGTGCTCGTTTTGCAGCCCCGGGGACGGAGGATTGAATCCTGGCCCTGGCCCATGTGAACCCATATATTGAACTGCGGTGTACTTCCCATGTGGGAAGCCCCCAGTTCAGTTCTCACTCCCCCGCCACCTCAGCCCCTGGCTCAAGGGTGTTACCTCCTATGCAGGAGGCCCTCTGCCTAGTTCCTGCCCTGGGTGGACCCCGCCCACCTGTGTGGAACGAAACCATGTCAAAACTGATGATGCACAACTATGGAGACTGCTCTGCCCCCCCCTTCTCTCTGTGTCTCTCTGTCTCTGTCAAAAACAATAAAATAATTTTTTAAATTTAGTCCTAAGTATTTTATTCATTTTCATGTTATCATAAATGAAATTTTTCTTAAATTTTGTTTTTAGATTGTTACTACGGTATAACATTTTGAAGAAGAGGCTAAAAACCACCCTGATGAGGATGTGGGGATGGCTCAGGCAGTTGAACACTCACCTTGCAGCTCTGGGGACTGAGAATCGAGTCCTGGCCCCAGCCATGTGGACCCATGTGCTGAACTGGGGTTAGCCCTGGTTAGGTTCAAAGCTTCCCATGGGGGAGTCCCCCCAGCCCAGTTCCCATACTGTGCTACCCCTTCACCTACCTGTGTAGAATGAAACAGTGTCAAAAAAACTGATGATGTGCAACTATGGAGACTGCTCTGGGCCCTCCCCTTTCTCTCTGTCTTTCTCTGTCTCTATCTCACTCTGTCAGAAACAATAAAATAAATCTTTTTAAAAAATCACCATGATCAAGCTCCAGGTTTAAAATCAATGATTGTTAATATTTTTAGGTTGTTGCTTTCAGGGGTCCCAATGTTTTATAATGGTTTGCACCATAATAAAGCTTAAAAAATTATCCCATTAGTATGTGTTGGTAATGTGGAAACAATTGCATTCACTAATGGGTTTAATATTATCATGAAAACTTCAAGCTAAACCCATCCTCTCTGAGAAAAATTAATGTGCAACTGCTTAAAAAGGTCCTTCCAGAAACTTGTCTGCTAATCTTTAAAGTATTTAATATGTTCTTTGGATGAGTAGGTATTTCTATATAGCTTTTTTCTAGAGGACATGGAAAATCCTTGGGTGTCAGCATTAATTTCCTACTTTATTTAATGAACTGAGAATCTGATCTAATGAGATAAAAATTTTCTCTAAGACTAAGATTAGTACTCTGCTGTTCAAGTTCTGGATGAGTTTTGTTTGCTGCACTTGACGTAAATTCACATCAACCCCTCACCTAGAAGTTAGTCTCTCCATTGTTTCTCTACTGTGGCCCTAAAGCATCTCCTCTCTTTAGGTTGCTGGTTCCCCTTGCTTGGTGCTTAATCAAGTAGTAAACAACTTTATCAAAACATCTAGTATATTGGTCAGAACTCAAGTATACAGTGAATATTAATTTACTTTACTTGAAAGTATGTCTTCTTTTGATCTTAAAAAAGATTTCTATGCTAATAAGGATTTTTAAATGCTTACCCAGATTTTGTGTCAACTTTTAAAAAGAAAAAAATTTAAGACATTTGAGAAGTTGGAAGGAATCTTAGAAAGCTGGGGCAGGGATTCCTGAGCCAAGTTCAGCCTGTAGACATGTTTTATTTGGCTCCTGTGGTATTTTAAAACTATTTAGATTAGTTGCCAACATTAAAAAATCAGGCAATTTCACATAAAACTCTGGATTGTTTACTTTTTTTCAAAAACTGGGTAAACCTGGCCATGTCAGGCCCACACTGCTGCGTGGCACATATGAGAGCATGTGTGCTCCTCCTTGCATGGCCCACCTGGCCCCAGGAGGCATTTGAGTCTGTGACTCTCAAGCTAATTCAATCCCTTCCTGAGGTTCAGAGACATCAGTATTGCTCAAAATTAGTCCATAGCTAATTAGTTATCAATTTCTCAATTTGTTTTGACTCGAATGCCAAGAATTTTATTTATAAACAGATAAAGTTAGGGAAGGGCTAGTTATTCTAAATGTTCAAAAGATTGTCTTGCTTTGAATGGCATCCTCGATGATGTATTTAGGTTTTTTTTTAAATATAATTAACTGTTAGAGGACCTAAAGGAGCCACAGGTAAACAAAGATTAATCACATCTGAAAACAATAAAATGTGCTTTGAATAATTATTTGTCTAAAACCTATCTCCCAGGAAGCCAGGATAGTTCAGCGGGTTGAGTGATGGCCTTGCAACTGCGAGGTCCAGGGATCAGATCCTGGCCCTGGCCCGTGCAGACACATATGCAGAGCTGTGGCACAACTCATGGCTGCTGAGATGGCAGTGAAGGTTCTCACCTCATATGCAGTAGGCCCCAGTTCAGTTCCTGCCCCATGTGGCCCCATATCCACCTGTGTGGAAAAAAGCCATATCACAACTTATGATGTACCACTATGGAGACTGCTCTGGGCCCTCCCCCTTCTCTCTCTCTCTCTCTCTCTTGCACCTTCTCTCAAAAATCAATCAATCAATCAATCAATAATAAGTAAATAAATAAAACCTATCTCCCAGTTTAACTCTGACTTCCTCTTTAAATTTTTCTTTTAGGGGATGCTGAGATGGCTCAGTGGGTTAAGTATTCACCTTGCAGCCTCAGGGTCTGAGGATCAAGTACCCTGGCCCATACAGACTGGGGTGTGCTTCCCATGTGAGAGGCTCCCAGTTTGGTTCTCGCCAAGGTGAGCTTCCCACATAGGAGGCCACTGGTTCTGCCCCTAGCTTGTGGGGGGCGTGCCTTGTGGAGGCCTTTCATCCACCTGTATAGAATGAAACTATGTAGAAAACTGATGAGATAGCTATGGAGACTGCTCTGGGCCCTCCCCGTGTCTCTGCCTCTCTCTGTCTCTGTCTTTGTCAAAAACAATAAAAAAATATTTTTATAAATAAATGTATGTTTATTTGAGCATTTGCTAGATACCAAGTGCCATTCTAGGCACTTAGGATAGCACAGAGAATAAGACAAAATTCCTTGTTCAGTTTAAATTCTAGTGGGAGAAAGAAGCAATAAGTAGATAAACAAGACCAGTTCTGCTAGTTATAGGCACTATGAAGATATAAAAACAGGATAATGTGACAGTGACCTGGGGGCAGGTACTATTTAGATCAAGCGATTAGAGAAGATTTAAGGAACTAGCCATATTAGGGAACAGGGGAAGGAAGATTATTCTAGGCAGAGAGAAAAACCAAGCACAATGGTCCTAAGTGAAAATAAGCATAATGTGTTCAATGAAGTAAAGGCTAGTATAGCTGGAGCATAGGCAAAGAGGGGGAGACTGATAGAAACTGAGATGAGAGAAGGAGGCAAGAGCCAGGCATGCAAGACCTTGTGGGTCATAGGCCATGGCAAGAAATCTAGATTGATTCTGCTTTAGAAGCCATTGCCTGGGTTTCCATTATATTGGTCATGTCTTATATTTCTTCTAAGTCTTCCAAAACAGATTGCACAGTGCTATGAATGTCATAGTAAGTGAATAAATACTTATTAATTATTGACCAATTGATTATTGGGTCAGGAACCCCAGACAATCTTTTAGATACAGGCTGTCACTAGGAGAGCCCGGGATGGTAGGGCTTAGGAACACTCTATTTGCAAGAGATAATTTCCCTAGGTTAAAACAAGAGGAATGGGTGCAAAGAAGAAGAGTTCTTTAGTCTTTACATCTTATATGGTGTCATGAGAACTCTGTAATGTCTCTGTGGAAAAGAAAGCAAGCCCGCAACTCAGAGCCTCAAATGAAAAAGTAGATGTTGGGGAAGCCGGTGGGCTCAGTGGGTTATGCACTCGCTTTGCTGCCCTGGGGTCCGAGTTCCAGAACCTGCCTGCCTTCAAGGCCCTGGCCCGCCCTTCGCAACCCCCACCGACCTGTGTAGAATAAAACCATGTTGAAAGCTGATGATGTACAACTGTAGAGACTGCTCTGGGCCCTCCCCCTTCTCTCTGTTTCTCTGTCTCTGTCTCTCTCTCTATGTCAAAACAAGAAAATAAATCTTTTTTTTAAAGATTCATCCCTGTTGTTTTTGAAAGAGAGAGAGTGAGAGAGAGAGAGAGAGAGAGAGAGAGAGAGAAGGGGGAGGGCCCAGAACAGTCTCCATAGTTGCACATCATTGGTTTTTCCACATAGTTTCATTCCACAGGTGGGCGCGGGGCTGCACAGGGCAGGAATTGGGCTGGGGTCTTACCCCAGTGAGAACTGAACTGGGAGAACTCCCCAGTTCAGCATATGGGTCTGCACAGGCCGGGGCCCGGATTTGATCCTCGGTCCCCGGGGCTGGAAAGTGAGCGATTAACCCATTGAGCCATCCCAGCTTTCCCTAAAATAAATCTTTAAAAGAAAAAGAAAAGGAGATGTACTTGGATGTCATCAGTGCCTGTCCTCTTAGGTATGAGCAATAGGTCTCCTCAAGAAGCAGTGATCAGGGGAAAGCCGGGACGGCTCAGCGGGTTGAGCGCTCGCTTTGAGGCCATGAGGACCGAGGATCGAATCCCGGCTCCGGCCCAGGCAGGACCCACGTGCTGAACTGGGGAGTTCCCACAGTTTGGTTCTCTAACTGTCTCTGTCTCTGTCTCTCTCTCTATCTGTCAAAAAGTAAAATAGAAATAACTATGC
>PVKE010014063.1:0-35536 GCA_004027555.1 Craseonycteris thonglongyai | reverse complement strand
CCGACATAATCTCACACTTGTTAGAATATTCCTCAAACAAACAATCGGCAGCAGTCAGAAATGCTTCTTTGAACAATTCACCATCCTGGAAAGGTTTTTTCTTCTTTGCGAGCATGTGAGAAATTTTGAAAGAAGCAATGGTTGCCTTTTTAGATTTTTCCACATGTCTAGTGAAAACAGTCTGTTGAGTAGTTAAACTGAATTTTAGTTGATTTATTTTTTTCTTTCTTACTTCAGATTTAAGTGGATAATTCATATCAAAAGTGGTATGACTTGTCTGAAAGTGACGTTCAACATTATGTTTTTTCAGCACTGCAATACTACTGCCACACAACAGGCAAACGCATTTACCTTTTAAATTAATGAAACAATAGGATTCCTCCCAGTCTGTGTTAAAATGATAGGTTCATTTTCTCTTATTTGGTCCACTCATTTTAGGACTAAAAAAATAAAAATAAAAATAGTTATAGAACTACAATATCATATCAAATTGCCACCATAATAATAGATGACCTACCTCGCTTTTAGTTCATTTAAAATTGAATCTATCAAAACACTGTGATCCTAGCTAACCGTCACGACCCGATCAGTCCAGCAACCGCCATCAAAACGGCAACGTCGCGTCTCCCGGTGGGGGGAGGAGAGTGTAAAGAGCGCAGCGGCTACACAAGACGCGACATGGACAAAGGCGACAGCTAGGGACACACTTATACATACGATATCGCACACATACCAACGAATAGAATAAACCTGTGTAGATACTCAAACAATATTTTAAAATTCTAACCAATGTATAAAAATAAATGATAGTTTTACTTAGTGTTTATGAAAAACTTCTGATGCAGCCAAATAACGGCGGGCGCACACCAATCGGGCTGCGGACGCCATGGTGCCCGCGGGCACAGGGTTGGGAATCCCTGGTTTAAAGAGTACTGGCCCAGAAAGGCACAGACCTATTAACTTCTGATTGTTGCCATGCAAAAATGCAGGCTTTGATTTTATGATTTTTAAAGTGATGTCAGAAATCTGGGTGTTTGTGTGTAACCCCTTGCTTTCAAAATGTTGGCAAATATTTCAGGAATGTTAAATGATTTGCTAAACCAAACAGCACAATTCCTGGATATAGCTAGTGGGCTACCAGTTTGTGGTCTTTGGGTTCCCGTGAGTTTTAGGGGAGGACTTTAATTTTTCTTTCCTTCTGACTGAGGAATAGGTCCTCTCAGATGAGGAGACTTGCAAATGTCTGAGGCTCTTGTCACCAACATTGCTTCCTCATTTACCTTATAAGTAAGGCTCCATTTAAAAAAAAAAGAAAAAGAAAGACCACTTCCTGGCAGAGTGTTAAGTATGGACAACTGGTAAACACAGGAGCTCAGCAAAATCTGAAGGTGTCAAGATGAAGTGCATATTTCACTGGAACAATAACTGGGCAGAGGAAATATTGGCTTCTGTGTGAAGTAAGGGTGAATGGATGTACCTGGGAAGTGGCCAAGAACATGAATATTTAAGAGAGGTCATCCAAATTCATCTCATTGGGTCATCAGAAAAAAAATGTGACCATTTTAGCCTATGTCCAGCATCTTTTAGTCTTGAGATACTGAGGTTTAGGACCAATTGTGGTCAATATCATCAGGTTTTTGTGAATATCAAATATACATTGAAATCTTATCGCCCGAACATTTTAATTCTGACTCTATTTTTTTTTTTTTTTTTTTAGGAGCATCATCTCGGGAAAGGGGAGAGTTTTCTCTGCTGCTGCTCTGTTCTGTCCAGGGAGGTCACGCACGTGTGCTGAGGTAGGATTTGGCAAATGCTCTCTTGAAACATAGATTAAATCTATTAGAGTCGGCGCTTTGAAAATCCGGGTTCCTCATGGTGTGGATCTGCTTGTTTCTGAGTTGGACTGAAGCAATTTGGGGGTGGGGAGTAGCCCTGACTGTCCTAGGGCCTATGTGAGTCTATCTTCTTTGTTAATTAATTTCATTTCTGTTGTATGGATTTTTAGGACCCTTCTGACTCAAGAAACTAAACTGCTTTTTTTTTTCTTACAACAATAGAAGAAGGGCTCAATAATAACAACAACAATAATAATAAACTTTCTGTTCTCTGGATAAGGATTTTTCTCTTTCCATTCCCACAGAATTCTCCTGCTTGCACTTTTTTTTTCTCTATGTCAGTTTTACTCTATAACTATATTACCATACAAGGAGTCATGGTTAAACTCTGAAGATACACTTTCTGGATGTGAAGCCTGATTTTCTAAACCTCGGTATCCTAATTTGTAATAATAAGGTACCTCATAGATTATTATTATTATTATACGCATTAGTTCTTAATAAACAGTAATAGTTGTTGTTATTTGTATTTTATATCAACCCTGGAAAATAAGGTATTGTCTAAATTTTACAAATGTGGAAGCCATTGAAGAAACTTCAATAACAAAAAACTACAATAATCTTAAAAGCCCTTTAATTTTTTTTTTTTTTTAATCAGAACCAATGTTTCTCATGGGACATGATCAATTTTGTTGCTGCCTTTAGCCCTCATTAAGGATAGAGTTTTCACTAATACTGATGATGTTTCCTGTTCATCGTCATGCTAGGACTGGGTTGATGGTGTGTTAGGTTTCTTGGTGGTAGCATGTGATTTGGTTAAAAATACATCAGAAAATAGAAATTTAACAGGCATGCATTTTCACGTGCAGGAGCAAAAATACTAAATGAGAACCCTCCCATGTTGCTACCGCTGCTGGGTAGGAAGGCAAAGATGAAGAAACATATCAAATACCTGACTTCCAAAAGATTTTTTTTTTTTAATTTATTAAATTTGTTGGGGTGATATTGGTCAGCAAGATTATATAGGTTTCAAGTGTATGATTCTATAATACATCATCTCTGTCTTGCATTGTGTGCCCACCACCCAGAGTTACTCAGTCTCCTTTCGTCACCATATATTTACCCCCATCCTTCACCCCCTTCCCCCCACCCACTAAATTTTTGTCTGTGTCCATAAGTTTCTATTTATTTTTTGTCATGTTCCTTTGTTACTTTCAGTTTTATATCCCACATGTGAGTGAGGTCACATGTTTCTTGAGTTTTTCTGTCTGACTTAGTTTTGCTAGCCTAATAATCTCAAGATCCATCCATGTTGTCGCAAATACCAGTATTTCATCTTTTCTTATGGCTGAGTAATATTCCACATCTTCTTTATCTAATCATCTATCCTTTGATAGAAGTTTTCTTTAATGATGGAGGAAAACAACACTACCACATATATTTGTTTAAAGGTTTTTCACATTGTTTTGTTGTTGTTGTTGTTTATCTAGAAAACTATTTAAAAGGGTTAAATCTCTGTAGTAGGCAGCCTGACTGGCAACCAATGTCTCCACAACAATTCTGAAGAGAGAGTTCTTACTCTTTCACACTGCCCTGCTCTCAAAAGAAAGGGTATTCTCTTAATTCTCAGCAAAGCCTCTCTGGTGTTTCTTAGTCTTTTGTTTTAATTTTCTGTAGTTGCCATATTCAGAAAAGGTCTTCCTAGGAGGTAAGATTATTCCTTACTGTAAGGACTAGAAAATATTCCTGAGAGACAAAATTTTGATTTAATTCTTGAAGGTTTAAAATGATTTGCAAGACAAATTGCAAAGCAGAGGGAGAACCTACAAAGTGCCAGCTGCAAAAGTGTCTGACATAGGAGGTTTTACCAGGAATTCCATTGCTCTTCTTTCTGTTGACCTGTTTAAATTTAAGAATTATACCTCATTTATATGCCTCATTTGTACAATTTGCTTGGGTCACATGGGCAAATGACACACTTTTATGTAGCCAAATGCAGGTATTACCTGAATTAAGGTAGTACTTTTAACAAACATATCTCTAATTGAGCCACCTCCATTTGATCTTTCTGAAAAATGGGAAAAGAAAACAAAACAAAAGAAACAAAAAACAAGTCACAGCTTATCAAAAGCTCTAGGGACATAGCAGATGGTAGATGTGGGCTGGCCTGGAGCTCTGGGTTGCATACTGATTCACTCTGGACTATACTTGTTCCCTTAAAAACCCAACTCATTATACTACAGACCTCTCACGAGTAAAAGACAGGGTTTGACTTTGGTTTCCTTTGAAACCTCCTAAAGTTTTAAATTCTTTACGTAAAAGACAAAGGAATGGTCCCAGCCCCTTCCTGCTTAGAGAGCCTGTTATTTGTAAGATGTTTGGATGCTTGCAACAATAAACATAAATTTTAGCCTCCCAAACACATTTACTGCCTCCTTTATCTCTCCAGATCTCAAACAGACCCCCTCAGAAATAAACAAATTTATGTAGAGGTGTTATCTGGGCCCTCTTGCGGATGTGAATGCATTGAGAATGTTTAACACTGATTCTCATTGGAAAATATTTGCATCTCCTCTCATGGCTCTAATTAGAGAGACATTAAACTTTAATCATTCTCAACTTTGAGTCATCATCTACAAAAAAAAAAAAAAAATAGGAGTCTTTCAAAAAGCCTTTTATAAATCTAAATTCCAAGATTTCACCTCCCCAAATCTCTGCAAGAGCCTTGTGGCTAATCATGGAAATACATCATTCCAATGAATGAGGCGGTTTCCTTTCATAGGCAAACTGCCCAGGAAGGTGTGCTCTTTTATCTATTTACTTCTTAGAGTATTGATGGATCAGCTACTTCCCAATGAAGCAGTCCACTGAGTGGGTTTGCAGGAATGAGTGTAGACAGGTACAGGTGTGTAGCGAATAGGTTAGGCAGGGGAGGCTAGTGCAGCCTGGGGCTGACTCAGTTCCTGCAGGCATATGGAAGCTGTCCAAAGGAAGAAGGGGAGAGAACGAGGCAGTTATTGGTGAAAAAAGAAGTCTCCATTCTTGTATCTTTCTGGGATCACTCCTGAGTCTTTGAATGCCTTTTATAAATGTATTAATTCTTCAGCAATAGTGAGAAATTAGCCAGCTTTTCATTGTATTTACAGTAACAACCAAAAAGGCCAGCTAACCTGGAGCCACCTCCTTGGCCAAAGTTCACATTGTACTTTTGACATAAACATGCAAAGATTCGTGGGAATGCTTATTGACCTTCAGATCTAGAACACAGAGGAGTTTTAAAGGTACACAGGAAGCTGAAACCTTTGTTAATGCAATTGAGAAGCTGATGTGTTCCATTTTCTTTCAGTTGCCATTCCTGGCAGTGAATCATATAGGACCTTCTAAGGGGCCACAGTTTACTGTGAGACTGCTTTCCCGTAGTGTGTGTGCACTCTTTTTCTCTTTCTGCTCGCTCTCTCTTGGGGTAGGCTGCCCTCATAAAGTGGGTTGCTGCTCTGTTGATTTACTTTAGTTTGAATTCCTCGGATGTTGAAATTTGTGTTTGGAGAGGAAACATAAAAATAAGTCATAATAGCAGCGACAGTTTTGAAAAAAGAAATAGCTATTAATTCCTAAATGAAATGCCCTTGCAGATGGCTGCAGAAGCAAGATTTATTTCCAGTGGCATTTTTTAATGCAAGATTACCTGTGTAATTTTTTTTAATTCTAAGTATTCTTTTCTCATTAAGTAATCATTCCCATTTATTTATTTATTTATTTATTTTTATTTTTTTTATTTTTAAGATTTATTTTTATTGTTTTTGACAGAGAGAGAGAGACAGACAGACAGAAAGAAGGGGGAGGGCCCGGACAGTCTCCATAGTTGTATATCATTTGTTTTTCCACATAGTTTCATTCCACAGATGGTTGGGGCCGCAGAGGGCAGGAACTGGACCGGGGTCTCACCCCGGTGAGAACTGAACTGGGGGCACTCCCCAGTTCAGCATATGGGTCTGCACGGGCCGGGGCTGGGATTCGATCCTCAGTCCCCGGGGCTGCAAAGTGAGCACTTAGCCCACTGAGCCATCCCAGCTTCCCCCACATTTTTAAAAATATTTTTATGACCTTGTCAAACCATGCTAGTTTTCCTACTTAAGATAAATGTCAGAAACCCTTTCTTGCTAAATTAACTTCACTGTGTTTTGTTTGTTTTTTTAATCCTATGAAGTTCTCAATTGGGCACATTTTCTATTTTTTACTGTTTTTTTTCTTGCCCTTTGTCTGAAGAAGTTTGCACCTATGGACAGTTTCATGCTATAATTATAATTTGCTATTTCATTTTTTAGTCAACCTATCTAACCCCACACCGACACAGATCCAGACTAGATTCCTTTGGTCTATATTAGCCCTTCTTCTCTGAACTCTAACGTTAGAGTTAAACCCAATGATTTAAGATTTTTGTTATGGCTTAACTGTCTTTGAATTTTTGATTGTGCAATATTCTTTATCTCTAATAAGACCATAATTTAATTGTGGGTGGATATTGCCTTCTGCTTAGATAATAACCCTGTAAATTTTTGAATGGTACATAATGGATGCTCAATGCAGGCTAGTTAATACCTGAGGGGACAGTGAGGGACATTTCTTCCTGTCATTTTCAGGTCCTTAGTTGGTCTGGAGAAATATTTTCTATTTCATCCCCCCCAATAATTTTTAGCTAATGTAGGTCTTCATTCAAAGAGGATAGTATTTTAATGATCACCAGATCAAGAATTTAAATGATAACCTAAGTATTTTTGGTTTTGCTTTGATCATGGTCACTTTGTAAAGACAATGCAGTTTCATTCTACTTCAAGGTCTGTTAAACCAGTTAACCAGCACCCATGGGGATTGGTAGATGCTGTTTACATGTAGGTAGACTCTCTGTCAACTGGAACTCAAACAACTGGTGAAGAAATTTTGCCATTTGTTTGACAGTGCCAGTTGCTTGAGTTTCATTTAACAGAGTGTCTACTGTAGTTGTAGTGTAATAGTATCATGATGCTAACTGAAATGGGAGGTATGAAAAAATTAAGAGGAACTCACAATTTTACTACTTGTGAGCTCTACTAGGTTAACATTTTGTAATCAGTTCAGTGCCTGGATCCAACTCTGACATTCACATCTTCTGTCACCTTGGATGACTTGCATGCTGTTGAGTCTTAGATTCTCTATTAGTAGAACAAGGTGGTAGAATTGATTTGTTTCATAATGTGTTTCTTCTGTTGCTGATTCTGCTGAGAAGTTAATGAAAGCAGTGGGTAGATAACACATGTACACACAGACACAAATTATTTATATATATAAAACACATACACACATATATATACATATGCACACATACATACATAGATACATATATGTATCTATAAATAATATATATACGTATATGTGTGTGTGTGTGTACACAGAGACTATGTTGGAATTTAAGCAGCCTCAAAGCCAGGCCTTGGGCCACAGGTAAAGAACTCATGGATGAGATGTTATTTGAGGTCTATGTAACTGTAATGTCCCTATGACTCCCTGACCACATTTTTGTTTTAAATCAGCTTAAACAGTATACTGAGAGAAAACAGAGGAAGAAACATAATAGTTATGAACAATAAGATATTTCAAGTGCAACACCTATCTGAGTAAGAGGTAACAATTGAGATATTAGATTGTGGTTTTTGGAATGTTGTGAGAATAATGACTTTGATATGCAGAAATGAATAAAATATATCATCAGTAACAATGCATTTTAACAGTAATGTTTTAAATGATAAACTCCTTTTTATTAGAAGATAAACATCCTCTAGAAGTACATCTTCTTCTCTGTCTTTCAAAAATTCCACATAGAAAAATATACTGATTCAAAGAACAGACTGAAACATGACTTTCAAATTGATACAGAAGATACAATTATTTGAAATACATATTTTGAAGATGATTTTTAAATAACAATTTTTTACATTTAGCATGCACACTGTTCAAATCTTCATTTTGAAATTACTTCACAATTTTGGCTAATCAATTAAATAAACTTTCATTTTGTTTAAATAGCTTAAAAACAAACAGTAGCATTGTCTGAATATAGCTGAGAAGAATTAAAATGAAAATTAACATTTTGAATTGTAATATCAAATTCAATTTTAAGAAAACATAATGAAAAATATGACTTGTTTTTGAGAACCAAAGCTGCTATTAAAAGGAATGAGAGGAAATAAAAAGACAAAAGAAAAACTATTTTTGCATAAACACAAAAATTGCTTTTTAAAAGATACAATTTACTGCAAATAGAGTATAGAAAAAGTAGGGCTTAATGCATGGAAAATACATTAGGTTTAAAAATATTACAAATCAAAGTATCAATATTTTAAGATTCATTAGTGTTAATGCACTATAGCTAACCAATTTTATAACTGAATGGGTAAAACCCAGTGTTAAAGCATTTGTGGAATTTTGTAAGTACCATAAAATGCTTCAGATTATTAATAGATATGTAAGAAACCAAAAAAGGCTAAATGTTTCTTGCATGATATTTTAAAAATTGTAAACACTCAGGTTCAATTTGCATGAGGTTAAAAACATACATGCTGTTATAGAATAAATTAAATAAAAATCTATGAAAAGTTAGATTGAACCACTGTTGTCCAGATTTCAACATAAAGAAAAAGCACAGTTAAGAAGTCAAAAATGAATATGACTACAAGTTGCACAATTTTTGAGATACATACAAATCCTGTGCCCCTTCTTTTTCAGACAGGGAAAATATGTTTCAGAAAAGTTCAGTAACACACACCAGCTCAATAGGAAGTGTCTGAGTATAGCTTACAATCCAAGTTTTTCAGTCAAGTTCCCAAACTCTTTCCCCTGTTTTAGCCCTCATTATAACTTTTGTTCCCTTTTTGTTTAAAGGGACTTTTGCATCTTTTTCTAAATTGCTGTGTACATGAGCTTATACTCACACATACATGCAGAGTTAAGAATAGACATTTCCTACTCCAGAATAATTTCAATTGAAACCTGACATAAGTAGAGGGAACCTGGGATAGCAATAAGTTAAAGAAATATAGCTCTACACGTGATTATACATATATATATATATATATATATATATATATATATATATATATATGCAAAAATGTTTCAAAAATACGAAAATCATGTGAAGTCCGAATAGCCTCTGAACATAAGTTCAGCATTTTCTTTTAAATAAACCACCAGACAAGAATCCAGTGAATTCAGCCAGTTTAGATAGCCAAGTCAGATAATTTAGGAGCAAACAATAAACTCTTCCTGTCCCCAGATCACCTCTACTTAGGCCAGTTTCATCACTGCTCATACCTAATTGTTGTCCAGAAAACACACTATTAACTGAGCTTCTTGTAGAGAAGATTTTTGTCTTAAAGTGTACATGAATGTTAAATATAAAATGTTTTCTTTTTATAAAATTTGCTTAATTAAGAATGAAGGCCTCTTAATTAATAGTTATACCGTAAATATGATTCTCTCTTTAGAAGGAGGAAACTAAAAATTCAGGGGGGTGTGCAACAACCATTTGTGACTTTTGTCACATTTTTCCAGAAGCAGCTCCTCCATGACCTCTCATCTGCAGGGCTGGTGTCTACATGGACGGTGAGAGTGAGCAGGTTGAAGCGCCACAGAGGCCTGGGATCCTGTCCTCCAAACTGCCTTCTCTCAGGTGCCAAGGCTCCTTTGCCAGATCAACATTAAATTTTTTTGGGGGGGTGGGGGTTGGGGAGAAGTATAGTTTTTAGGGCTTTTCAACAAACTGATAACTACACCAGTAAGTTTAGTGTGCTTTTAGTTATTAAAAATTATATACTTATTTGGTGACCAAGATTAATTTATTAATGTTATCTCTACCTACATTGTAAACTATATGTTCCTACTGTTCAAGACTTTAGCATGTCTTAGACCTATTTCTTAGAACAATTATGTTTGCATAGTGTTTTATAGTGTGCAAAGGAACTATGTAGGCACTATCTCATTTAAACGCAAAGCTCTCTGTTGAAATAGTCTCTGCTTGATAAGACCTTGAGGTTCAGAGAACTGAAGATAAATAACTGAGATCACAACGCATTATAATTCAGGAAAGTGACAAACCTATCTTTTAAAACTGAATAGAGGACTGCCGTCTGTTTTATGATGGGTAGTATTGGGGTTCTACTAACAATCATTTGAAATTGGTGCTTTGACTCTCTCTGGGTGATTCACAAGTATGTATAGTCTGGTTGACCGGTTACCTCCATATTCACCTATATGCCTTAACCTTTTATAAGCCAGGTTATTAGTGATGATTATCCTTGAATAAATCAAAACAACAAACACATCAAAATTTGACCAAACTAAATGTAAAACTCTTTGGCTACACTAATATGGATATCCCATGGTAGTTTCCCTCCTTGCATAATTGATAGATTTGCACTTTAGTTATTGTATATTTTCTCAAATTTTGTGGTTAGATACTGTTTCTTACTATGCATAATTTCAACAAGTGAAATGTCATGTAGGAACTTGAAGAATTTTATTATTATAATTTATAATAATGTTTTTTTTGCAAACCATAAAATTCACAAAAATCTAACCACTTCTTGACATTGAGTCAAGTCCTTTAAATTATTCTTTGTTGAATTTTTCATGTAATGTTGCAGTAAAAACACTGCAATTTTTGAAGCATTGTCTTCAATAGGCAATGTGTAATATCTGTAAAAATCAAATCTGACAAGTAAAAACATTTTCTCTATTCTTTATGGACCCAGGTTGGTCAGATTTAAATATTATTTAAGGGAAACAAGTCTATTGCGCAGTTCTGCAAAAACTGTTTAATAAATTAAGGAATAATTAATTTTACAATTTAAATATGAATTCTATGAATAATCTAATATATACTGCACTTTTTTTTCTCTTTTTCCAGTATATGATCTAACTTTGTTTTCCAGCAGAAATACTTAGGTCTGTATCTGTCTCACCCTGGTATCTAAGGGTTAAAACAATAAGAATGGAAGCTTTGAAGTAGGAGCAGAAATAAGGCATCAATTTTATCAGAACTATTTAGTAAATATATTAATAATAGAAATATTGAGAATATAATTTATTCTCAAAATTCTATTAAATTCTTCTTGCCAAGCCAAGCTCCCCTGAAGCTACAGGTCAAATCAGAAAAACTGTGGTTTCAAGGATGATGTCTATTCATCATTCTTAATATAACATTCCCGCACAGGCTGTGATGTTGGCCAATAAGTGCTACTTGTTTTGATTTCCCCAGAACATTGACTTTTTCCCCTCAGAAGCTTTTTATAGTTCTATTAAGGATTGCAAAGCTGATTCATTTTGATGAGGCTTAAATCCAGAGCCCATTTATTAGTATTGATTACTTTCAATTTCTTAATTTTTCAAGTAAAAACTACAAGGGCTGTCCTGGAAACACATCCACCCATTGTCAAGATAATAAGAATGGTTGCATGGCTGGATACTTTCTGGACAGTCCTAGTTTGCTAAGAAAAATAATTTGGAAAAACATGACCGAAACTCCTTTTCTTTTTGGAAGAGCAGTAGTTCAAGAAACTGCTTTTCAAATTTAATAAACTACTCTGAACTTCTATTTCCTCTTATGTAAAATGGGACTCATAATATTTAGCTTGCAAAGATTATTGCTAGGAGCTAGAGATACCGTAATATATGTAAAGTTCCTCTTTAGTACAAGGCCTGGTGAATAGTAGCTACTCAAATAAGTGATAGGTAAAAAAAGAAATACAGTAATACTCATGGAATGCATAGGAATTGATAGTAACAAAGCTTAAAAGAAGTAGAAGCAGTTCAATTTTATGAATGAAGACTGAAAAAAATAATATGTACATGCCATATTTCACTGATGCTGGGAGGTTTTTTGACCCTACCAGGTGTCATATGAAGGTTTTTACACAAGTGGGTTTGATGTCTAGTTAGCTGATGGATGGCATTGTTAGATAACAGAAATTATTAGATGCACCCTGGTTTTAGAAATGTTAACATGTGAGATGTCAATTAACAGTTGGCTTCCACCATAGGAAGAAAATACAGTAGGCAAATCAAGAAATATGCTACCTACATTACCATACACAATAGTTTAAAAAGTTTACTGTTGGATTATATTTTATTCTCTTTTAAACATTTTATTCACTAATCTTCATTCAAGTTTTAGTTGGGGGAAAAAAAACGGACCATTTGAAATTTCCAGGAAATTCATCATGTGTCAAAACTAGGACTACACAATAAAACAATATTTCTCAAAGTAAAGACATTATTTTTTTGGTTCCCTCATAATTTTTGAGACGTAAATAATAGTGAAGTCCTTTAAGGCCAACAGAATATGATTTATAATGTAAAGTTAAGCTTAGGTATTTTACAAATAAATTTTTCCCATATTATTGTTTTAATAAGTATATGTAATTCAAAAGTTATTTTCTTTTTTCCTACATACTTTGTTTCAAAGACACTTTACTGGGAAGTGGGAGAGGAGTTGGTATAGATTTGGTTAGTCCCATCTGCATGATATGGAAACTGTCTCAGGTACAGGAGTTGAAGAACTGTGGTTACTCAGGTAGGTTTATTGATTTATATGTGAGCATTTTTCATTTTTGACAGTCCATTCCTAAATCTCATTTGTCATGCTACTGAATTTCACATGATGTAAAAAATTTAAAAATTACTGTTGCTCATGAGTTTACATAAGACTCAAATTGAAATACCCTCTGAACCTTTAATCATTTATCTATTAAAGAAAAAGGTCCTCAGTTGTACAAAACCCCTAGACAGTGTATACTATGCCAGGCACTGCTCTAAGTACTTTACTTATATTAACTCATTTAATCCTCTTAATAACCCTATGAGAGAGGTACAATTATTATGTCCATTTCACAGATATGGAGACTGAGTCTGAGAGATGAAGAACTTAGCAAATGGTGCAGCCTGGTAACACTGAGATGGTTGAGTTCCAGAATATGGGGTCTTCAACCCTTTGCTATACTGCTTCTCTTATAGCATAATTACAGGCAGCTGATTTAATTCAGATGCGAAAATTGTCTGCTTTTTCATAATGCTTCAGTTGTTGAAAGTTTATGAATTTCAAACTGCTCAAAATAACTGATCACAAATCTCTGCATTTTATAAAGTCAAAATATTCCAGTTACTTGAATTAGGTCATTTATATAATGAAATTTTACCACATCTGATCAAGTAAATATAACATCCTACCTTTTAAATAAAATGTTAGTTTTAAAAAGGTAGGTAGAAGGATACGTATACTTGTTAGCTTGTTATAGTGACTTATACCAGGGGAGAGTCTCACATGCATTTACCACACAGGGCCATTTACCGTATTTTCTCTTTATTCATTAAATAGTTAAATGCAAATTAGAAAAACTCCACCAACTATCAAACTCTGATATTTACAAAAAACATAGCGTATTGTTTTATAGACAAACATTGTTTCTCAACATCATTTAAAGTTTGTAAATATGAATATGAGGACATGTTTAATTTAAAAACTGAACACATTGTTGAATTAATAAGTTTTTTTTAATGTTATAGGAACATTTTCATGGTCAAATAATCCAACAAAACTTAATAGTTTCTACAGTATACTCCAAAGGCAGTTGATTGAATAAGAAAGAAATATGTTTAATTTCAAACAATGTCTGACATCTTTATCACCTGGAAATGAAAAGCAAGAAGTCTGTTCTACTCTTTTATCTTTGTATCTCAAAATTCCTAGCGTTTAAGGCCTTAAATAGGTTCTGAATACATTCTTATACATGAGGTTCCATATACATTCTAGGCACTTACTTTATTTACTAAAGGATCATTATTTGCATATTTTCAGTATTATATTGGAATGCATATATAATATATATAAATTATATTTCTAATGAAACCAATGCACAATAACCTGAAATACTTTGTTATTAACAATTAGATTATATTCTTTCACTTTATTGTTAAGTGCATTAAATTTCATATGAAATTTATATTATTTGTATAAAAATATTAACCTTTTCACTTTACCAATGTAACCAAAACAGTGCATTATTGAATTATACTAGACACCAGTTGAGTGCGTTGTCTTCATGAACAATTAGTTGGACTCAATTTAATTATCTGAGAATCATTCCCTTTTTCATTAAAATACAGAAATATCCCACCTTATGCCACATACACTATTGTATAAACTGAAATGTTGATTGTAAATTTAAATGACTGGTAAAGAATAAATGTACTATATACAATTGTATTGAGGTTTTGGGTGCTCTCATTCATAAATAAAGAGTATATAGAAACGAGATACTTTTATCACACAGAATAGTCATAAGAATAATAAGAATTACTGGTAAATTGTTTTTAAGGAAACATTGTTTAGAGATGATTCATTTCAAACCACCAGCCAATTGAATGTTAGTCAGTTGTCAAGTGGAACAATTTTCTCATATAAATCACAAAACACTTTTTCTGAAATCCACTGTTAATTTAACAAGAGATTAGTTTGAAAATAAGTCTATGTGGGGAAGCCGGGATGGCTCAGTGGGTTAGGCGCTCACTTTGCAGTGTGGGGGACCAAGGATCGAATCCCAGCCCCGGCCCGTGCGGAACCATATGCTGAACTGGGAGCTCCCCTAGTTCAGTTCTCTCTCTGTCTCTGTATCTCTCTCTCTCTCTCTCTCTTTCTCTCTCTCTCTCTCCTCTGTCAAAATAAATAAATAAATAAAAATATATTAAAAAAAAAAAATAAGTCTATGATGATGTTGTTAGATGCCCACTATCCCCTAATTTTTACAGCTTTTTGCACTGGTCACCAAACAATTGCCTGGGAGTCAGTGCCAGACATATAATATTGATGGAAGGAGAGTGTCACTTTCTCTGTAAAAACCTCAGATGAATTTCCAGTGTGCTTTCAAATACCGCCTTCTTTCAGAAATGAGGAACTAGGTGCGTGACACTGGACTCAAGAAGTGTATAGGGACTAACTATCTTTAAAAGTATCAGTCGGATCTACATACTTTGTGTCCTACTATTTACTCAAAGTAGAGTTGTAGCAACAGGAACCCAAAAAGGTCTGGGTCATGCAAAAGGAAAATGATAATTCCCTGCATCTCTTCGCAAATATTACATTACTTTTATTAGCAAGGGAGAGAGTGGATAACTTTGAACACTTCATCAATATTAACACAACAAAATATAAAAATCTGCTATGTGCAAAAAAGTCTTAAGTATTTCAAGTGGGTTCTAAAAGATTAGATTGAAAATAAGTATGTGATGATGTTGTTACAAGTCCACAACAAGGCTGCGCATTGGTCACCAGCCAGTGTCAGAACTTTTAGGCATACAGAGATAGAGGAAGAGTCTCACACTCTTGACAGAAAAATCTCATGTGAATTCCCAAAGCACATCAAGGAAATATTTGTTGAAATATATTAATCTTTGTGCTTTGTTTTGTTTTTTCACCATCTGACCCTTTTCCTGCTCAGTTGGAAGCAGCTGTGTTGCTCCAAGGAGAATTCAGATTGTTACAGCAGAAATACTTAAAGTCAACTTTCAGCTTCTGACTTCCACATTTGACCTTTGAGATCCAGAACAAGACACATCTGGAGAATGGGGCATTCTTAAGAGCAAAAAGAATGGTCTTCTAAATGTTAAGGTATCCTTAAAAGGTACACTCGAAAGGAAGGTTCCTAGGCACAGGTGAAGAGAACTCAGTCTAAGACCCAAGGGAAGCCTCTGACAGACAAGATGAAGAGAGTGGTTTCTGTGATTCAGAAGAAGGAAGAGGTAGGGTAAGGATGACGGTGTCCCAATTCTGAAGGAGGTGGGATGAGCAGTAGAAAATCCAGACAAGTAACGGGCAGTCCGGGAAAATCATAGCTTTTGTGCATAGCTGTAAAATCTGCCAGCATCTCAGAGAAGCCTGGGTGCTAGCTGGGTGGGTGGTTAGCAGGGAGTGATGAACCACAGATTTCCTCAAGGGGCCAAGTATCTCCACCCAGCAGCCAGATGGGGAAAGGTAGCCAGCAGGGAACAGGAGGTATCAAGTTAGACACGTTACAGCTATACTGAACTGTAGTGCTATACTGAAGAGAGAACAGATGAGTCTACGAGCCATAGACATGACCACGAGGTGATAGTTGTGGGTTCTATGAGTGGGCACAGCAAGGGATGGGGAGAGGCCAGGGGGGGTCAGAAGGAAGAAGCCCTCGTCTCACTGGCTGCCTATAATCTTCTTTCTCTTCCTAGTTGCCATGGGTTAATGTAGGTACAAAGGAAGAACAGCCCTTGATGGAAAGCGAATGAGGTAATCAATCGAAAATAAGGCTCTTTGAAACTAAAAGAGATAAATCTATGTTTAAATGTCAAATGTGTTCCCTATTCTATCAGTCACCGGACAACCCACACTCTGTGAAGAATTCATGGAGAAGGCAAGACCCCTCATACAAAATTAAGCAGTGTGAGTACAAGTGTGTTCCATTTTGTAATTATACTGGATGAAGAAGGAATCTATACAAAGGATGTGTTTATTTGTTATTTTAACACAGCCCCGTCTTCCTCCCCTTCCCATTTACTTAATCTTGGAATGTCCTAGTTTTCTGTGAGCACCAGGATCTTGTTCAATAGACATGCAAAGGTGGGGATATTGGGGAGGTGTAGAGATTGTGTGGACAGGTAAGATTCATAAACTTGGTAAACTGTTTCTCAGTTTTTATTGTCTTGATAAAAACATCTGAAATTTGACCATTTATATGGCATATTTTACCTACGTTCATAAGTTCTATTAATGCTTTTAAGTTGTTTTTAAAAAACCGTCGAAAATTAGGTAGGAGGTTTTTGTCCTCTCCCACTTACCATGTTTGTGATCATCCTTTTTCACCAAAATATTGGAACTTGCTCAAAAAATGTGTTCTCTTCCTCCAGAATTAGCCATCTCCAACTCTATTCTCCATGAGTGGATTGTCTTATATGCCAATCTGAACCATACTGCTCCATTGCTTACAACTGAATTAAGATCACACAATTTAACAGTGTACAAGGCCACTGATGATCGGGAGCTTGTTTTCTTCAGCTTCATCACCGACCCCACACTCCTGGCACCACCAAGTTTGTACATGACTGTTACTTCTGTTTGGAAGTCTCCTTTCTTCCTGCCTTTGGTATCTTCTGACTGCATGCTCGACTACTTCCTAAACCACTTTTAAATCATGGCTTAGACCTTTATTCCATGATGCCTTTGCCCACTCTTAAATTCAAGCCAGTCAGCCCTCTTAGATCCTCCAATAGCTCACTGTATTTTCTCCAAGTACTCACCAAACAATACTGTAACTGCTTACCTCTCTAGTCCTCATCCAGCTGTAAACAGAAAAGATAGTAACTACTGTATACACTGGGTACCTCTACTACCTGGCAGAGTGACTGGCACACAATACTGGAAGTGCTTCGTAACTACTTGTTAAAGAATAAAATGATGCCTAAAGTAAGACTTTTCAGCTTTGCAAAAAAACCCCACATATTTTTGTTTGTTTATGGTTTATGTTTCAGGGCCTAGTTTTCTACTAACATAGGTAAGTGAGAGTTGGCTCATTTATGTTGGCTACTTTCTATTAACAGAAATGTGTGGTTTCTGAGTTAGGAGAATTTGGTTCAAGTCTGCCGCCTTTCTCTTCTTTCCTTCCTCCCTCTTTCATCTCTCTTATTTCTCTCTTTCTCCGTCTTTTTAAGTGCTAATACACCCAATTAACTGGCAACTAAAGAAATTTAGATCAGTGATTTCTTTTTCCCTAGACCATGTAGCCTTAAATTAGAAAGTGAAGAACTTTCTTAAGAAGCAAAAAGCAAGCCTATGAGCACAGACTACTTTTGGATAGTGAGTGATAATTTCTTTAACGTTTAGTATTGTTAGCACTGTAACTACCCATGATTTGTATCATCTGCTTCATTGCTTGCTCAATATTCAATGGAAAAATATTTAAGCTACTATTTAGGGAAGCTCCTCATTTCACTTTTGTAAGTCCAATTTACTCCTAAAATGCAAAGAACTTTTATATTTTTCTGGGATTTATTTTCAAATTTCAACGAAAAGTGTTTTTTTAACTCTGTGCTCTGATTTTAAAAAATAGGTACCTATCAAAAAAGTTAGGCAATAAAGGAGATGCTTTATTGGTTAAATTGGATACCCCTAAGTTATCTCAAGTATATGGATTACCATTTTAAGTAAATTCTGGACAGAATTTTAACCCTATGGAGAAAAAATGCTGCATCTCTGTTTTGATAAGAATATTATATGTTTGTATTATCTTAACTCTCCATGAATGTTTAGGTCTTTCTCATGAGTTTTAAAGCCCTTAGAAAAATAAGACTTACTTTTATATAATATATCATGAACTCTGATCTCTGGCTCTTAACCTAGTCCAGGAAAGTTATGATAGACATCCATTGATTATTTTGCTATTACAACCACCTCTAATTTTGTATCGACTAAATCAAAGTACATAAAAATAATCAAATTAGTGTGAACATAGTTGTTATGCTGCTCAGCAGCTCAAATTGATGTACCTTTGAATAATAAAGCATGAAGAAAACAAAACAATCATTTAATAGGAATACAGTAGGGTGAGGAGATACTTTAAAACGTATTTATGGGGAGGGGGGTGTGGAACTTAAAACCACTGCTTTTAATAAATAATTTACCGGTATAACAGTAAAACTTCATAGGCATGTAAATAAACATCATAGAAAAAGAGGTTAAGCTTGATATATAATGAACTAGAGAAAAACATATTTAAGTGGGTTTTATTTAAAATGTATTGGCTAAATTGGATACATCAAGATTTGATGTATTAAGAGCACTTTCAAATGATTATAAAAATAAGCTGCAACGTATGTCTTGACATCTTTTTACAATACCATTTAAATATTTTGCTCATCTCTGTCTAAATATCGACCATGATGCCAATGACACAATGCAGTTAATAATATCATACATATTCTTTAAAACAATGAACAGGGTATGCTTTCCTAGCTGCTTAATTCACATTTCTCTGAGAGTGCTTTGTCAGTGAAAGCTTTCAACTGGCTTTAAAGTAATGCTCTCCCCTTTTCTCCAAGAGTGGAAAGAAAGCAAACAAACTCATGTTTAACAGTAAGGTCAGCATGACATAAAGCAACGAGAGCCATTAAATTGAAAATGAGGTTGACATTCTGGGACTCAGCCAGCAGTCCTGCAATGGTCTTCCAAACTCCACAGCTGGGTAAGGCTGTGGACAAGGGAGGCAGGGCCTCCAGGCGGGTGCCTGGGGCACTACCTTGGAATGTGGTCAACTGCAAGGATAGGAGCACATCTCTCCATGTCTTTCTTTGCTTTGACTACAGGATATTCAGATAACGTATGTTTGAAGCCACTGCTTCTATGAACTACTGCTATTAAACTTTTTAGGAACACCTCTAAATTTTTTAAGTCTTCTCTAATGACAGGGAGTACAACTAAAGGAAACTATTTGTGGCTACTACTTTTCAATTTTTTTCTCTGGCCACATTATTTCAGGCTTAACTCTGAAGGTATAAATTCTATTAGCCTAAGTAATTTGTGGTCGGTGGGCTCTTATTCCTGAGTTTAAATAGGGATGTGATCCAACTTGACTGCAATTATGTAGGCCCAAATCAGCCTGGTCTTCATCTGAATGAAGACCAATCCAGGTTGCATCAGAGGCCATAATACTGAGTGAGTAGACATTGATACCACTTTTTGTTTACTTTTTGGATTTTATAAGGACCAGAAGGTATAGAATAGTGATACATTAAATAGACAGCAGATGCTAGTGGGATAGCAACGATCCTTTTCACCAAAACTTGAGTAAGAAAAATACAGTGAAATCAGATCCAAAGCGATATTTTCATTGAAATCATCACATGACTTAGTCTCATGAGGTAAGTAATTTAGTACTTGGTGAACTGTTGCTGGATTATCTGGCTATGTATTTCTTGTAAAAGTTAAGAGGTGGAAATTCCCCATATCCAATAGCTTACTTAAAAGGCATACATTGGGAAAGAGAAAATTATGTCAATTCTTGGGTCATCTGCTTGTCCATTTTACTTTATAAGTGGAAACATTTTTGTTGAGTTCTTAAATACTAAAATGAGACAACTTTAAATTTGAAAAAAAATTTTCTTTGAGTTATTGTTACACACAGTTCTCTATAGACTGGAAAGATATTTAAAATAACTTGTATTCTATCCTGAAATCTGGTCTATAAAGAATAAGTGTGGATGAGAGCAATTGCTTAGGTATGCACAACAAAAACTCCAGAAATGTAATAGCCATCTCATCCAAGAAATGCAAGATACCAGACTAAAGCAGACAGGAAGATCTCTTGTGGACATTTTGCATCATAGCTTTCTTAAGGATAGAAACGTTATTTGGGGGTTGATAAATTCACTATGATTTCTAGACTCATTGTTTCCTTTTCTGAAATTATTGCCATACTAAAAATGATCTGATCATGTAGTACATAGCATTGAATTTTGGAAGGGTTGTGTTCTAGTCAAGCTCTATTTGAAAGATACCGGTACTTAAAAATGTCAAAATCAATATCATAGTTTTTAATGTATTTATAAAGAAAGGGTGATAGGGGCCTGTTTTATAAGAAATCTTAAGAGCCTAACTCAGAAGACTATATGTTTTCAGGGGAAGAAAGTAATTGAATGCTTCTAGCTCTAATTTCAAATCAAATCCATCAAATATTTGTACATAGAAGCAAAAAACAACTTTATTTTCTGGATTCCTTGGTTTCACTATAGAATATATCAAGTTAATTTGATAAAATAATAGCTAGAGCTATGACTTAATGAAAACATAATAATGGCAGTTATTTTTGAACACCTGTAAACTTTTTTGTTTCTACTGATGGCAAAACAAATGAGTAAAGACACGTTTAATTGGAGAGGTTAATTGACTTGCTCAAGCTCATCCAGCTGGCAAATGCAGAGAAGTGGGGCACAGAATGAGGTCAGCTCTTTCTTTCCACAGTAGCTATCACAAAATATATACCTGCAGCTGTGGATCATTTAGAAGTTACAGGATGACATGCTATGACTATTTGGAAGAAAACATTTCCTGTCATGTTTGTATATTATCTGTGTAGCAATAAATTATTTTAATGTTAGATAAATATGAAAAATAATGGCATTGACTAAAAAATGGCACATGTTTAAATGAAAACAAAAAATGTGTTATATAACAACTGATGTTGAAGGTATAATTACTTTGGACTCAGGTGGCTTCTCACAACAAACTTCTATAAGAGAAATAATTTTATCCATCTATTTCAGTGACCTTCAAGTATTTTAAGATATATAACCTATCTTATGATTTTTCTTTAATTTAGTACTATCAGAAAGAACATGGCCTATAAAATAGACAAAAGTCCATTGGGAAACTGTCTGATTGTTACCAACCAATGTCACCCCATTAAATTTGACAATAAAATATATTTAAAAAAAATAATAATAAAATAGACAAAAGTTATGATGACTACATAGAAATGGAGACATTAGTAGGAAGGAATTTGTAGAGGAAAAGATTTAGAGACCAAATCTTCCATTTGGTGATGTCAGGTTCTTTTTCTATTTTTAAAGCTTGGGACTGAATTATTAAATCCTTATAGTTAGACATTTACAGTGTGAATCAAGATCAAGAATATCAAACATTCCTATGAGGTTGCAAAACAATAACCAAAATGACAAACTCAACTCTTCTGTTACCCCACAGGTGAGTGAAATTAAGAATTTTTAAAATAATGTAAAAAAAATTTCTTTTATTATGTTGGTATTGAAATCTTTGCTGGTAGAAAAAGATTGTGCCATCAAAATAGTGTTTTAATTCAAAGTAACAAGAATTAAATAACAAAATGATCACATCATTAATTGTTCTCTTTAGCCCATGACTTGAGTAAAAGGCAAATGAGATTGCTTTCATTTTTTTTGGCTACAGCTATATTCATGTACTTATATCACATATTGCACTGTGAGAGGTACCACTTTCACAGTAGATTTCCTTTATTGTAAAGGGTGTCCCAAAATTCATGCAAGAAGCAATTTTGATAGAAAACACAGATTTTTTAAAAATTGTAAATTTTCATTGCTCAACAATGAAAATGCATTGTTCTTTCATGTAGCACTTCATTTTTAATAACCCTGAACTGTCAGCTGTCATGCTGTCTTTTCTTTTTTCATTGGCAACACTTTACCACACAAATGATGCAAAATTCAAATCTTGTGTGAGTTTTGGGACACCCTTTTATATGGGAGAAATTCAAAATGCATTTATTGGGAAGAAATTTGTAGGGAAAAAGACAATGAAAACTTTTAAAACAAATATTCAGGCAGATTTAATGCAAATGAATTACTCGTCCGACTAAGAAGTTATTTTTATTTGTTTTGAAGCTAGTATCTTTGTGTTGCATTTGTCTTAGTAAAGTCACACGAATAATACTTTGAACCTATCAAATATAAATTGAATTTTCATTCATACATTCAACAAATATTTGAATGCCTACTATGGACCAGGTACTGTGACTTATACCTACTACAGGACTGTAAATTTCTTGAGTTGCAGTCTTTTTTCTGTTCTAAATTCTCATAATGCTTATTAGCACATTTTCTTGTGAAAATAGCAGGTACTCAATGTTTGTTGAATGAAATCAGAACTATAATTTAAGGCTACTTAAATATAAGAAATGTACTTGTGGAATTTTTTCTTAGAGGGAAATAACATTTCATTCATTCAATTTTAACATTTAGAACAGGGAACAGAAAGTGTTCTTAATAAATATAAAATGTACCGGTACTTATATTCTCCTATGTTATAGTCAGTACAGGGAGAGATCTCACAAAGTTAAAGTAGAAAATTAAAAAGAGAAGAGAAATGAAGAGATGGAGATAGGGACCATGGGAAAAGAAAGTGATAAAACTATGTGGGCAGATATAGGCAGTGATGTAACCAAAGAATGTTCTCCATGGTGATACCAAAAGTAGAGAACATCTCATTAAACTCTCAGTCAAGGAATGCTGTTGTTTTTCAAAGTGGCTCCCAAGATTTGTAGGAAAGTTAGAATTGTAGAATAATGTACTATCATAACTCAGATGTGCACAAAATGCCTACAGTACCTTAGCAGGAAGTAAATCACTGGAAGATGCAGGGAAGCTTTTACAGAGACAATGTTTGGCTGAGTTTTGGTTGAAATATGAATGTGACTGGTATCAAAAGAGGAAAATTCAGGCAGAAGATTGAAGGTAAAAAGAGTTACATGGCTGGCAAGTTATATGAAGTGATGCATGAACACCTTTTCAGGGTACTTACTACATGCTTGCATTAACAAAAGTAGACCAATTGAAATATAATCTCTGAGGAAGGAGCCCGGGTAATTTTAAAAGTTCTCTTTGAGATTCTGTGTAGCTATAGTTGAGATTCAGTATAATAATTGATGGGAAGTCAGTGAATGTTTTAAATAAGGAATTAACATAATTAGATCCTTTTTAGGAAGATATCTTTGGTCCAAATAGTGGAGACACAATGAGTGTGTGGATATATAAAGACTTTGAAGAACTGAATACGAGTCAAGTCTACTGTAATACATACTCCTATATACTCACAGAGAAGACCAGTAGATAGACATATTAAGGAAGAGACCATTTTTTATACCAATGGTGAGACTATTTGGAAAATTTTGTATGTTATAACCAAGAGTTATAAAATTTACATATTATTTGTTAAATTTGCCACATAGACAGAATGAACTCAAGGCAAGGGCCCTATTAGAGCTTGTTTTAATACCCACTTCAAATGCCTTATGAGAATTCACTATTTATAGAAACTCATAGCTAATTCTTTTTTGTAAATTGAAATTATAAGAGAACATATGGTAACCCTATTATGCCAATTTTTGATCAGATTAAGCCACTTTATCTTGTTTTGGGACAAATAAATATCAAATTGCTATTAAAATAAACTTAGAAAAAGGATTGACTACTAGTTAAAATGATGTGTAATCTATATAAAAGGCACATATACGCCTAAAATTGGTATAAATTACTTTATCTAGGAAAGAATGATCAGTTTCAATTTTTACTAGTGCTATATGAACTTGGAGATTTTATCTGTCTATCTCCAGTGACTCACCTTAGGAAAGAACACTTGTCTGTCTTCTAAAGGAATATTTTCAGTTTATACAACAATGTGAATTATGTGTTTTCTAGTTATTATAATTGCTTGTATTATTTTAAGCCAGTGTCTAATATTCCCTGAAATCTCTCTCTGAGAATTAAATCAAAGGCACTCAAAAAGTTTCAACCTGTGATTAGTCTATTAGGCTTCACTGAGTAGAGAAAGGGAATAATACCTCTCTCTTTTTTCCCCTCCCTCCCACCAACCTTCTTTTTCTTCTTTGATAAGATTAGTTGATAAGACAAATTGACCAAAAGGAACATTTGACAGGTAAGGTATTATTACACCAGTGTTAAAGGTGAGGAAATTGAGAAACGGTAAGGTTAAGTGACTTTCCACGTACCCCAAAATGAGTAGTGGAATTAGGCCACAGACCCTCACAACTTCCTATTTCAATTCACAATACCTTATTAGAGACCAACTCCCTAAAAAAGGTTAGTAAAAAACTACAAAACCCACAATACTTTTGTCATAATGATATGGCTCTACTTAATAACTTCTTTAAAGATTTATGTTTCCGTTCTGGGAAATACTCTTACATATGAGCTATTTATCCTAGTTTCAGGAACATCAATCTATTTCAGAGATACTAAACTCTATATTTTTTGCATTTAAAAACTCTTGAAAATCTGATAAAGATTATAAATTTCCTTCTCACAAAAATGTATATACACTCATGTAGACAAAATTTTGCATACCATTTTAAAGGCTCATTTTTCGTAAAAGTAATCAAGGAGACAAAGGGAGCTACCTAAAAGATACATATATAATAGCTTTTTAGTATTATATGTAAGATTTTTTTTCCTCTAAAGCAGATTTGTTAATGCAAAAAGTTGTAAATCTTCACCTAAATGGTATGAAATATGGATAAGGTTAAGTTTAACCATCAATTTTAGTACATTTTCAATCTTGTAAACACTTAAAATATGGGAACACATATTATAATTATACTGTGTAAAGAAAAACAATTAAAACCTCTCAATTTTCTCTGGAATTTGCACAGTATATGTTATGAATGTAAGGCTTTGAGAAGAATATTGTAAAAACTTGAAACCTTATAATGCTGATCCAAACAAAAACAGACATACCACAAAAATTTAATTTTTTTAAAGGAAGGTAAAAATGGCATTCACTTTTTATGAAAGAGAAGATGTTTTACCATCCCTGCCAAGATTTTGGGTAATTGTGCAGCAATAACTTCAGACATCATTTCTGGAAATTCAACACTCAGTGCCCGGGACTGGATAAATGTATTCAAGCAGTACAGATGAAGTTGTTTGACAAGCTGTTAATGAATAAGAAACATGTAAGTAACAAATTCATATGCTATTCATTCAAACATGGTAACTTACTTTTCTAACAATACAAATAATTGTAGGATGTTGTATTTTTACCAAAATGAAAATAACTCCCTTGACTGTATATAAAATCTTACACACTCATGACAATGTTCTGATAGTATGAAAAGATTTTTAAAAATCAAAGTAATTCATAAGCCCGCAGGATAGCCAATGTGAACATTTGGGAGTATGAGGTGTGATTTAAAAAAACATAGTGAATGTCTAAATAATTTATTATACTAAAACACATTGCCATTAATCCCCCTCGTTTTGAACACACTTATCCCAACATTCTTGCCACTTTCTAAAAAAGTTCTAGAGGTCCTCTTTCGTGTGTGTCTTTAGTTGCACTGGTGTGGCTACCTCTATGTCCTGAATTGATTCAAATCACACATCACTTCTGGTAAGGCAATTTCTGTCAAATAAAAACATTATGGTGTGTCCTCATCTATCTTATTCACCGGATCTGGCACTGCGAGACTTCTGGCTCTTCCCCAGAGTCAAAACGATCATGAAAGTTAAACATTTTATATATATTCAGGACATCTAAGCAGCCACAACTAAAGACACTAATGAAAGAGGACTTCCAAAACTGCTTCAGAAAGTGGCAAGGATGATGGGATAAGTGTGTTCAAAGTGAGGGGGAATATTTTTAGGTGGATTAATGGCAATGTGTCTTTTACTGCAATTTTTTTAAACATTCACTGTTTTTTGATCACACCTTGTATTTGTTTCAAAAATTTTTATACATGTCTACAGACATACCCACATGTATATATGTAATATGCAGACATGCATATATATTTTCAAAAGTGCAATTACCTTATAAAGTCTATTTGTTAGTCTGCCCTTTTCACATCACATTGACATGGTGACAAATCAACATAATTCATTTTCATTGTATACTACACACACCCCTCCTCAACTAAACACACTTACTTTACTACTCATTCTCTTTATAGGTATATCTTAATCTTAGGCTAAATCAATATCCATCATATTATAAAGATTTTTATTGTTTCCCGCTGTATTACATTTTCTTTCCTATGCAGCTTTTATTTTGCTAGTTAATCACCTTGTGCTTCTGTTTGCTTTAATTGCTCTATATTTAATCACAGAGCTATAGTCAAATTCTCTGAAAGAATTGTAAAACTCACCTGAATATATTTATACATACTGGTAAGATCTGAATTCTGTCTTTTCCCAGGTACTAGATCCTGAAACCCTCTGCTTTACCTCTCCAATCTAGATTAATGATTGCTTCGCACTCGTAATGTGCTGGGACACCCCTTTGCATCTCTCCTGGACTTGATCTTGTAAGTTTTGGCTTATCCCCAGTTTTTTGTTGGAAGACATCCTGTAGATATCCTTGAGAAAGACTGTATTTGAAGTAAGCTTTATGACACCTTGAATGTCTGAAAATACTTTTATGATGCCATTGTACTTGTTTGATGCTTTGGCTGGGTATAAAATTCTTTAAAGAATTTTCTCCTCAAAATTGAAGACTTTGCTCCATTGTTTTCTGGTTTTCAGTATTGCTATTGAGAACTCCAACATCATTCTAAATCCTGAAAATGTGTATGTGACTTGTTTCTTTTCTCATGGGTATATTTTTTGGATATTCCATTTATAACGGCTATGTTAGAATTTTTACAATAATGTTCCTTTGTTCAACTATGCTGTACCTATACCCTGGGCCCTTATAAGTCAGATGATAACTCATATCCTTCAGTTTCAAGAACTTTTCCTAAATGATTTCTTACAATTTCCTCTCATCAACTTTCTCTATTCTTCTGGAAATTTCTGTCAGTTGGAAAATGGAACCCCTGGTATTAATCCCCTAAATCTGCTATCTTATTACTCTAATTTTTCATATCTTTTTTTGTTTTGCTTTTTCTGGGAATTTTTCCTGCAATTTCTAATTCAACCCTTTTATTGAGTTTTTAATTTCTGGTCTTTTATAATTAAAATATTTAAAATATTTTCTTGCTAAATGTTCCTTTTTAAATTTTTTCTATTCTTATTTCTCTGAATATTTTTTTAAGCTTTCTTCTGTTCTCCTGCACTGCTGTTACTTTATTTATTTATTTTTTATACTTACATTTGACATTCAATATATTAGTTTCAGGTGTACAGAATATGGTTAGACATTTATATAATTTATGCAGTGATCCCCCCCAATTAGTCTAGTACCCACCTGGCACTATACATAGTTTTGCAACATTACTGACTATATTTTTTATGCTGTACTTTGTATCCCTATGACTATATTGCAACTACCAATTTATATTTAACCCTTTCACCATTTTCACCCGGCTCCCCTCTATCAATCATCAGTTTGATCTCTGTGAGTTTGATCATTTTCTACCTTTTTCTCTTTGTTTTGCTTTTAGGCCTTTTATTTTACAGGCTTTATCTCATAACCTCTGACTATCTATTTATGTTGAAGACTAAAGTTCAAATATGACCTAGTGAATGAATAGCTTCTTTTATGCCTTGACTGTCATTTACTGTGATTTCTAAATATAGCAGCAATAAAACCTTATATTCAATGTCTTGACTACATATGTTTCATTAATTCAGTTCTAGTGTTGGACATTTCTAGGTTGTTTTCTTTCTCTCTTGTATATACAATGCTACAATGAACAATCTTGCATATATATTTTAAGTATTTGCCTAATAGATGAAGATAAATCCTAAAATGTGGAAATTTGAGAAGCATACAAACTTTAAATTTTGCTATACACTGTCAGGTTATTCATTAGCATTGTGTAGGGGTTCAGAATAAGTCACCCCAAGATATGCTTCTAAGGTAGGTGGATTATTTTGAGTGAAAGGCAACCAAGACCTTGTAGGCTCAAGAGAAGCTTTTGCCTTTCCCTCACCCACCCTTTAACTACCTAGAAGAATTTAAATTAGTTGTGTTGTCCATAATAAGACCTATTATAGCAGGGCAAACTACCAGTAACTGAACATCTGCTCTTCTTGTCCTGCAATGGCCTTCCTATCCTCTGAAGCCCCCAGTCTCCTTACCTCATCTTTAGCTCAGAATGTCATATATACCTTTTCTTTACATTCTGTCCCCATCCTTCTCATGTATATGGGGGTCTCAGACTCTCTCTTGTACATGTGGTTCTAATATGTGTGTATGTAATTAAATTTGCTTATTTTCTCTTTAGTTAATCTGTCTCATGTATATTTAATTATTAGACCAAACTGAAAGAACCTTGAAGGGTAGAGGAAAGTTTCTTCTTCCCCCATAATTGGCATAATTCTATCCAAAATGCTATGAGTATTATTTTCCACATCCATATCTTTGCTTTTCCTGTGTGTGTGTGTACACACACATATAATCTTCTCTAACCTTAAGGCAAAAATATTTTAGAACATACTCAAGAAAATGTATCACACTTCCTATCAACCATTAAATTAATTACCCTTAAATTATACAAATACTAGTAAAAGAATATTTGGGTGACCTACCTTAAAAATGAAAAAGGAAAATATGAATTCTAAACAAAATGATACAAATACTGTTTTAAAATATAAGTACAAATATGAATTTGAAGAAACCATATGAAGTAAAATTTGGATTTAACATTTAAAAATAGAATTTCAGAATATAATCATTGATATTTTAGAAAAGAATTTCAGAATATAATCATTGATATTTTAGAAAACAAAATACTTACATCATGCAAGTTATCAAGAAACTTTGTAAGTTGATAGAAACGCTGTGAACTTGAGACAACTCCTTTTTGCCTCAAACCAATTGCCTTGATGAGCTCTCTAATGTAGCTTGATCTCATTTCTTCAAACTGGTTTTGACTTCTTAGTCCTTCCAAGGGAACTGTAAAAAGACAATTACAAGTGTCAGTTATGTTTAAAACAATGACACAGGCAGCTCATAATAATATATGCATAAACTTCTGAGCTGTATGCTAATTTCTTTTGGTATGTAACTCTGAGTACACAAACATCTTAAATAGAAAAAAAGATATTCTTAGGACATGTAAATTTCTGGCAGAATATGACAAGAACAAGTTGGTCAGTTGAAGAACATTCCAGCTTACTTATTTTAATCTGTATCAATGTATTATGCTTTAACTTAGAATTTGCTCAAAAGAGAACCCGACACTATTCTACAGTTTTGTCTTAAATACTTGATTTAATTTAGTCTATAGCTGCATGTAAGTTGAGTTTTTCTTTTTAATGAATACTTGGGTGTTTCTGTCAAGTCTTGTCTTCTATGGATGAAAAGGGAGTGCTATAATATAACTGAAAGTAATCTCACAAGGTGCTCTGATCATAAATCATTGCTGTCTGGGCAGGTCATAGTGAGTTATCACGCTCTAGGCCACTTAACTTCCTCAATGATAGAATTTTAAGCAATGCTTGTCCATTGTCCTGCATCTAAATCACTGGTTCCCAAGCGGTGGTACAAGTACCCCTGCAGGTACATGCTAGGCCATTCAGGGAATAAAACATAACCAGTAACAATATTAACAGTGTTATGAATATTGTAAAATTAAATCTGTGGTTTGTACTTTTAGCATAGTAATTTTTTTTTCCTTACTTATGACCTTTATTTCCACTATTTTCCATTAAGATAGGCACTGAACAAAAGTCTCAGTGTTTAAAGACAGCTGATTTTTTAAAAAAGGGTATAGTTTCTAGAAATGAGTTTAAAAGGGGTACACAAGTGGATAAAAGGTTGGGACCCACTGCTCTAGATTTGAAGTGCCAGAAGTAATCCTCTTTTTTTAGACCCCTGGAAGGTGTAACCTCCCTTAAGAGAGCATCTAATCTTAATTATTCTGTAAGCTATTCCCTGCCTTGCTTTCTCCCACCTTCATGTCATCTTTCTTATGTCCCTCCTTAATCCCAAATGCATGAAATAAACTGTAAACTGTCATTCTCCACCGCATTTGAGATTTGCTTCCTGGCAACTGTCATCAGTTTGACTCAAATAAACTCTTACACAGCTCTCTATATGTTTGGACATTTCTTACAATCAATACTTAATGTAAATCTTAAGTATTTTATGCTATGATTATCCCTGAATAATTTGTCTTTTTTTGTTGTTGTAACTGTAACATTGCTTTGTCAAGATATACGTAGCCTCCATGTGCCTGGGAACCTGAGCGATGTGACAATGAGTACAGAGAGCCTTCTTGCTGATCTGTATTAGACATGTAGTAGGAAGAATAAATTCTTCAGCTACTGAGATTTTAGATGGTTTGGTCCCAGCTTCATGGAGTCTAACCATGAATACAGATTATGTTAATGATGACTAATTTGGGAAATCTAGGACTATCTATGACATAACTGCTTTTGGACTCATTACTATCAAGAAGGAAGAATGAACGTTAACTGCTATAATATTAAATTAATGCCATTTGGCTCTCTGGAGCCGTCTCACATCAATACCCTTAGTCCACTTTATGCTACTTCATCAAATTAGGCTTGAAGGTCCTTGCTCCAAATAGGGTTTTCAAGGGGGAAATAGAACTGTGGTTTCTTAAATCCTGAACTGGTGCCTGTCTTGGCATGGATTTCATGAGGAAAATTTCCTTTTTAAGGGGTTAGCTATTCTGCCTTTCCTCCTGATATGTTAGCCCTCCTTAACACCCACCATTTGAGATTGGTACCACTAGAAAAAAGTTCCTGCAAAGACACTTCTGAGAAAGACCCTTAGATCATCTAAGATCTTAGTTCGCTGTTGTTCTCTTTCAGATTAGTATGAATGAAGGAAGGATCAAGTGTGACATTTAACAGCTGAGCTTACCTATGTATGAAAGGACACAGAAAAGGTAAAAGCAGCTTTAAACACTTTCCAACCCAGACACTTGGGGATCCACTGAGGCAGAGGTGCATGTGTTCTTTGGTGTACAAGAAAAAGAACGAAATGAAGTGTCCGTACCTTCTGGTAACCAATGCCATGTTTCATAATACTGTATACCATTTTCATTTTTCTTTTGAGTATACATTTCCCAGCCACTCTTGCAGTTAAGGTGGGCTGTGGAATGAGAGTGGAAGTGACACAGGACACTTCCAAGCATCTCTTCCAAACCTTTTCTCACTCAGTGTTTATCTTCCAGTGAGATCCAGTGAAAAAACTCCAAGCTAGTAGGAAAGGGTGGAGCCGCTGCATGAAGGAGCAAGGATTTTCTTGTGGAGCCGCTGGAGGAAAACTGTGAGTGATCAACTGCTACTGTATTTTGCTGCTGATCTTTGTAGTTATTTGTTTATAACCGTTAGCCTATCCTGACATAGAGAATTGTTTCAAACAAAACTCTGTAGTTTGGACAGTAAATCCTTCATAGGGTGGGCGATAGAGGGAAGCAGAGTTTGTGTTTATGCAATATTAATTCTTTTATACTAACCTAAATGTGTGAACATGAAAATGTCATTTAATCATGTTTTATTTAATAAAAAATACTATTGATTCAAATGATAGGTTGTTTAGTATTATGTGTGAGGTAAAACATCAGAAATAAATTTTACTAGGGTCTACGACAGTATATCTCCTTTGTATTACAATACAAGATTCATAACTCATATATAATTATATGATTTAGCTGTTTGAGACTTTTCTAATGAATCAAAAACTAAGAAAGTAAATATCTTGGATTAAGTTACTTGTACTCACTTGTATTAAGAAGTAGCAAAACTTTCATACAGAGAAACTCTTCTTGGCTAACTTGAAGCTTCACAAACTCCTGTGGGATCTGCCACATGGTAAGGCATAATGAATAGAAGGATGATTCCTTCATCCGCTGTCTTGCAACACACAACACACACAAGAAAAAGCAACAGGAAAAAAAAACAAAACCACACACAGCATCTTAGCTATTTTATGTAACTTATCAGCAAATATGAGACTTAATAATTACCTTATTATTGAAAATGACTTTTTATAAAGAAGCCCAATATTTGGAATTGTAAACATCTAAGTCTTTTCACAATACTGAATTTTGGAGGGTAAGAAATTTTAAGTTAGAAAATCCTATTAAATCCACATTCGCCAAGATTAATGTTTCTCACTTTTGTGATCAGAGTTTATAATAACCTAAACCAGGAAAGGAGAGCACAGGGTTGTAACTGTGAAGCTGAGAAATGCTCAGGAAAGAATTTACTTATATTTTTTCTGTGAAAATAATATATTAACAATTGTGTGCAGTCTAATAGAATAATGGATTTAGTTCACAGAAACTGAAGTATATAGTTCAGTGTGTTCAGTTCAGAGCATTCAGTTTAGAATGGTTATAGTAGGAGAATTGAATGGTGATAGAGAAAAGTATGTTAGGAAGCATTAAATAATTGACAAACTCAACCACTGAGCCTGAAGGTTGAGGAAATTTTTTAAAAAGTATTCTCTCATGTGTAGTCAAATGAAGCTTACAGCGATAATGAAAACTGAATTTAGACTCAGAAGAGCCAAGGGTAATCTCGACTCATTCAGATTCTTTTGAATCTCAGTGTCCTGTGCCATATAAATGAAGGATACTGATTCCTTACCAATTTCAAGGGCTCATAAGTTAAAATAGATTAAAATATATATAAGTTATCTATAAAGATTGATGCGTAAGTTAATGTTATATAATTCTGAGTCAGCATTCACCACTAGAGCAAAATAAATATTCCCATGAAAAGATTCTCATTAAAAAGTTATATGGAGAAAATGAATTACAGTAATTTAAATATAATCAGGCAAATTGAAATGCTTACCTTTCAATTTTAAAAATGAATTCCCAGTATGGTTTTACCTCTAAAGAGAGATAATGTCTTTATCTTTTGAAGGTAAGTCAATACTTTCAAGTGAAATTACTTCTCATTTACTCTGATATATTTACTAGTACTAAAGTATGAAATTTTAATTTGATAAACTAAACTTTTAATTTTGTCTTTAAGTATATTTCTTGATATATTTTTGAAGTTCAAAAAATTGGATTTTAAACAACTATTATATATTAAACAAAAGGGAAAATTTCCAAACATCAAATTACTGATGAAATTGTACAATTTTATTAATACAGTCATATTGAGCTGTATACTGAGGTAATTCTGAAAAACCATTCAGAAAAATTCTGTTTAGAAAACTAAATGTATGAAAACCTATTGAAATATAATTTTCAACATAATCTTACATATTCACTGATAATAACTACAACAACAAAGGTCAAGTTACTACTTACTCATTTAGTATTAGATCAGGTGCAAAATATAGCATCTGCCCACTGACATGTTTGTATGATCTCCATCCTAGTCCAAACACCATTAAGCTCATCCAAGAATACTGAATGAGAGTTATTTGATCATCAATATGTAAGTTTCGAAAACCTACAATACAAATAAAGAAATAAAATGATCAGAAAAATTACTTGTGTCAAAAATGTTAAAAGAAAGATGGTGGCATGAGAGGAGAACGCCGATAACTGCCTGGGAAGGGCCTTGTGAACAGAGGGGAGTCCACAGGGGAAACCCTGAGAAGAAACCTCAACGAAGAGAACCACACAACGCGGAACAACACCCAAAGGTTAGAGAAAAAAGGGGAGAGCGGGCGAGGAAAAGGGAAGCAGCAGTTCGGGGACAGAGACTCGGAGCGCGGCCCGGGGCTGGCAAACACCAAGGGGGTTTGGGGGACTACGGTCCAAGTGGAGCTGGATCGAGGGCGGGCTGGAAGCCGAGACCTAGGGAGCGTGGAAGCCCCACAGGACTGTGGACAATTTAACATCCGAACTCAAGGGACAGCACGCAGTGCCCTAATCAGATCACAGAGCCTAAAGTGGAGCAGGGACTGTGGAGCAGGGCGGCGGCACTTTCCAGCGGGCGGGGTGAGAGCAGGGCGCCAGCCCACAGCAGCTCAGCACCCCTGATTCACGGAGGAGACTGACTGTGAGGGGGCGCCTTCTGAGGACGGGGCTCTTGGCGTGAGGGCTGGGGCTGGAGTGGGCACAGCTGCATGGGACGTGCTTGGAGTGAAGCCGGCGGTCTCAGCAGAGCCGGGAGCGTAGAGCGGCTGCCGCCCGAGCTGCGGCCTGTGCGCGCAGGGCTTTCGGCTCCCCGCCCACCGGGCCTCCGCGGCGCCGCTGCCAGCGTGCAACTGGGCTTTCGGCGCCCCGCCCACCGGGCCGCGGTGACACCGCTGCGTGCATACACCCGGGCTTTCGGCGCCCCACCCACCGGGCCACTGTGACACCACTGCCTGCTTGCCAGCGCGCAACTGGGCTTTCGGCGCCCCGCCCACTGGGCCGCTGCGCATCACTGCGGACATGCACCTAGGGCTTTTGGCGCCCCGCCCGCCATGCTGCCGCGGCACCGCTGCCTGCGCGCAAGACCGGCTTCTGGCGTCCCGCCCACTGGGCCTCTAGGGCGTTGCAGTGTCATTGCCGGCGCACGGGACGGTGCGGCCGACCAGGGCCTCTGCCAAGCCCCAGCCCATCCAAGTGCTGCCCTGCAGGCGTGGCTTACAGATACGATTGAAGGAGGGGCAGCCAGGAGGAGGAAAGACCAGAGCTCCTACGCCCCATCCCCACTGAACCACCAGCCCCCCTGCTGAAAGAGGAATCTGCTATTGTGTCTCAGGCCCGCCCTAGCTCCTACTCACATACCCCCACCCCTGGCCACACCTTTACTACCCTGCTATCTCACAGCTAAGACAGCAACCTGAAGTGCCCCAAGACACAGAAGCTGTCTGCTTCCCCCAACCCTCTCCCAAAATCTCCTTCTCCCACAACTGAGTCCAAAAGAAAAAATAAACAGAAGCCCATCTGATAGGCAACCCCCCAGAGGGAAAACAGACTCATGCCTAAAGCAAAAAGAACCACAGCAAATACAATGCACAGCACAGAATCCAAAGCCCCTCCAGAAGATCAGGGACAGTTCTAGTAAAGGACCGTGCACACTTGGAATCAAATCTAAGTGAAACAGAATTCAGGGCTGCATTAATCAAGACACTCAGAGAGCTCACTCAATGCTGGCAAAGTACCCAGACACAGTTAAATGACCTCAACAAGAAATTTTCTTAGCAAAATGAGTACTTTACCAACAAAATTGAGAAGCTAGAGCAGAACCAAAAGGAACTCCTTGAAATGAAA
>PVKE010014062.1:0-35534 GCA_004027555.1 Craseonycteris thonglongyai | reverse complement strand
AGAGAGAGAGAGAGAGAGAGAGAGAGAGAGAGAGATACAGAGACAGAACTGAACTGGGGGAACTCCCCAGTTCAGCATACGGGTTCTGCATGAGCCGGGGCTGGGATTCGATCCCTGGTACCCGGTGCTGCAAAGTGAGCACTTAACCCACTGAGCCATCCCAGCTTCCCCTGTAATAAATCTTGTTAGCACAACTATGTGCCAGCTCCTGGGAATTCTTCTAGTCAGTCTCAGAGCCTGGAGGTACAATAAGTATATATTGTGGTATATTCCTACAATAAAACACATTGTATTAATAGTAATGAAAATGAACAACCTACAGGCTTTATGAAAAAACAGAGGCTGCATCTCAACTGTAAATAATCATTTATTGCATTTTGCCTTGTATGAAAGTCGTTTCTTCCACACTAGACTGAGAATCACTTAAGGTAGCAGGTTCTTGAACTTTTAAGTCTCAGAATCCCTTTAATTTGTGTGGGTTACATCTATCAATCCCATATCAGAAATTAAAACTGAGAATTAAAAAAATATTTCATCCATTTCAATAACTGTATTTTCCCTCAAAATGGAATAATAATGGCATTGTTGTTACAGTTTTGCAAATCTCTTTCATACCTAGCTTAGTAAAAGACAGCTAGCTGGGTTCTCTTAGCTAAGTCTCTGCATTTAGTCTGTTGTGACATCCTGCATCACAGAGCCTCTAGAAAATTCCATTGTGGGAAAGCCGGGATGGCTCAGTGGGTTAAGCGCTCACTTTGCAGTGCCGGAAGACCAGGGATCAAGTCCCGGCCCCGGCCCGTGCGGACCCATATGCTGAATTGGGAGCTCCCCCAGTTCAGTTCTCTCTCTGTCTCTGTATCTCTCTTTCTCTCTCTCTCTGTCAAAAATAAATAAATAAATATTAAAAAAAAGAAAATTCCATTGTACACTCATGACAGAATAAGAGTAAAAAGGCAAGTAATATCTTAGTATTATTATGAAAATAATTTTGACTTTTCAGACTTAGGAGTCTAGGCAGGGGTGGCGAACCTTTTGGTGATTGAGTGCCAAAGTTTATGAAATAAGAGTATACTCACTCGACTCGCGTGCCAACCCATCGAGTGAGATAAAGGTATCAATTATTTTTATGTCTATAAGAGGCACAGGATGTTTTTATAACAAAAAACAATAATTCTGCGTGCCAAAATAATTGCTCCGTGTGCCACTTTGGGCATGCATGCCATAGGTTTGCCACCCCCGGACTCTAGGGAATCCCAGAGATCCCTGATCACACTTTGGGAACTGCAATGTAAAAGTTCAATACTGTGGTTCATTCTTATCACATATAGAAGCTAACATGCAGAAGCATGGAGTGCTTTTACAGGAGGTAAACCTTGAAGAGTTAGATTTACAAACATTGGGAAATGGCAGAATTTCACTTATAATAAGAGTCAAGAGGAAGCCGGGATGGCTCAGTGGGTTGGGCGCTCACTTTGCAGCGCCGGGGACCGAGGATCAAATCCCGGCCCCGGCCCGTGCAGAACCATATGCTGAACTGGGAGCCCCACTAGTTCAGTTCTCTCTCTGTCTCTGTCTCTGTATCTCTCTCTCTCTCTCTCCTCTGTCAAAATAAATATATAAATAAAAATATATTTAAGAAAAAAAAGAAAGAAAAGGTACATAAAAAAATAAAAAATAAAAGAGTCAAACCCTACCAGCAAATTACTGCCTTATACCACAGTTTCACCATACTCAGTATAGAAACAAAAATTATATGTACATTGAAAACTCTAAAGAAATTGTATTTGCATGAGGAGCTGAAGAATGTAACCCCTTTTATACTATATATTTAGGCCATAAAATTTAGAATTTTACAAATTATTATTTTGAAAATTAAAGTTGCCACTTTCTCTGGTTTGGAAATAATGCAACAGGCATTGCATATATTAAGTAACAAAATCTTGTATTAATTTGCTTGAACCTCAGAGGCCTGTTGAAACTCAAGTTTTTTCAAAGCTGCTTATGGGAATTAAATCAACAACACAAGAAACAATATGATAAACATAGATTTGTTTCTTTGATAAAATTTTTTATATATAATTGAAATCCATAAAGCATAAGTTATATAATAACTAATCGAGCAGAAATGCGTACAAGTTCCCTGCTGGCTTCAGTTCAAAGTCATATACTCAAGTAGCTGTTGACAGTGATGCTATACTTACCACCAGTGCTAGAACAAGAGTCCGCACCTTCTCCCCAATCTCAGGTGAGATGTCATTGCCAAACTGTTGCAAAGTGGTGAGGAAGCGCTTCAATTTGCTGAGCTGCCGAGCACCACAAGTGGCTGGCAATTGCTGATTTGTTAGTGCTGATGATGTGGAAGAGGCAGGACCATTGCTGAATCTCTGTGGTGGTGATGGCGCTCCATTCAGGGTAGGAGGAGAATGGTTGGTGCCATTGCTTACTAAAAGAAAGCCAAAAGGAAAGACTCAGTTTTTATGTGCAAAATACAAGGATCTTTAAGTTCCTCGTTTGCATTCTCCTTCATTTATTCATTTGAATTTTGTAGATACTTTTTTTTTTTTTTTATCTTTTCACATTTATAGAGAGAAATTATCTTTTTGTCTTCAGTGCATATTTATTTCTATTTTACTTTTGACAGATAGAGAGAGAGACAGAGACAGAGACAGCTAGAGAACCGAACTGTGGGAACTCCCCAGTTCAGCACGTGGGTCCTGCCTGGGCCGGAGCCGGGATTCGATCCCCGGTCCTCGTGGCCTCAAAGCGAGCGCTCAACCCGCTGAGCCGTCCCGGCTTTCCCCTCATTTGAATTTTGTAAAGCACATGTTAAGAGTACACAAGGCATTGTTTCTGCCCTCTAGTGAAAGACTAAACAGAACAACACAGGAATGTTAAAACAGAAATGTACAGTGCTACAAGAGCACAAAGAGATATCTAACTCTACAGGTGCCATGGGCAGGGGTAGGTAATTTTAAAGCCCTGCAACAGATATTGGATGACATGAATCTGGGAGAATATATATTTCCAATGACTGAACACTCATGCCCATCTCTTACATAACATCTCCTTCCCAATATTAGGGTCCCAAAGAAACTAAGCAGTCAATTAGAAGGTAGCATGTGAACAGAGAGCTGAGTTAATGTGAGAAATGTTTTTCTAGGTTATAGGCTTAATGACCTATTCCTACAATAACGTAGACATCTCTTTGAGCATTCAGAATATTAATGACCATAAAAGTCAGTTTATCTCTGCCTTGGCAGTGCTAGATTAATACTGCCAAATTCTTGGCCATTCAATAAAGCATTTTCTAGATAACATATAGGACACTCACATTCTGTATTTCTGGTCAAATTATACTACATGTGATCAGTTCCAGTTTTCCTATTCTCCCATTGTTCTTAGTTATTTCTTGCTAGTTTTAATTTAGAGCTAAGTTCTAGGCAGCATTAAGTAAAAATCTCCTTCTTCACTGAACAGTAAAATAAAGTTACTTAATGCTTAAGAGTCAATAGATTTACATTTACTCATAACCAGGCTTGAAAATTTAAGAAGGTAAAACTGTGTCTAAAAATATAAGAGGGGAAGGAAGCCAGGATGGCTCAGTGGGTTAAGCGCTCACTTTGCAGCCCTGGGGACCGAGGATCAAATCCCGGCCCCGGCCTGTGCAGGCCAGCCCATATGCTGAACTGGGGAATGTCCCCAGTTCAGTTCTCACTGGGGTGAGACCCTGGCCCAGTTCCTGCCTGATGCAGCCCTGCGCCCACCTGTGGAATGAAACTATGCGGAAAAACCGATGCTGTGCAACTATGGAGACTGTTCTGGGCCCTCCCCCTTCTGTCTCTGTATCTCTCTCTCTCTCTCTCTGTAAAAAAAAATAAAAAAAATATTAAAAACACAAAAAAACTAAGTCAAGACTTAAGCCAAATTTAAAGAACCGATTCGTTTACTCTTTACATAACTTAGAAAATCGACACTTACTTATATTTTGCCTAATACCAACTTATTAATCGTAAAAAATCTTCCACTTTCCTTCTTCTTCCTCCAAGACAGTCATAGTTGGTTAACCATCACTATTCCTACTTCTTCAATGACCTTTATTCAAGTATGAAATATATTAAAATATTCTTCATCCTAGATAGTTCAAATATCTCCTGTATTAAGAAGTATTCTGGGGAAGCCGGGATGGCTCAGTGGGTTGGGCGCTCACTTTGCAGAGTCGGGGACCGGGGATTGAGTCCCGGCCCCGGCCCGTGCGGACCCATATGCTGAACTGGGGATTTCCCCCAGTTCAGTTCTCTCTCTCTCTCGTAAAAAAACAATTAAAAAAAACAAACAAACATCGAACAAAGCTAACTACATAGTTAGAAATCAAAATTAAAAAAAAAAAAAGTATTCTTTGAGACTCTGCTGATGTATGTTAAAATAAACTTTAGCAGATTTGGTAACTCTTCTTTGTCCTGTGCATAGAGGCTTCCATTACATTACTTACTAAATGATACTTATTTGCACTGCCTTAATAGATTGTACACTTCTTGAACACTCTTACATGTTCTGTGTATACCATAACTACCTAAGTTTTATAAACCACACATACTGTATATTAGTAAGCAAAGTTAAGTATTCAGAAAAATGCGGCTGAATATAACTGACTGCTTAAAAAACTACTAAGGCTGAGAAAAAAAGGGTGATTTCTCTTTGGTGTCTTCCATTAAAAAAAATCATTAGAGCTACCGGAAAGAAAGTTCAACACTCAACCTTAGCAGTCCAAAAAATTAGCTGTAGTTGTCTGCCAGTTCTATGTGTTCACAGCAAGGCCAGCTGCCATTGAAGATTGGTCCTCTTGAGGAAGCTGGGATGGCTCGACAGGTTGAGCACTCATTTTGAAGCCCCAGGGAACAGGGATCGAATCCCGGCCCTAACCTGTGTGGACCCATATGCTGAACTGTGGGGGGTGTGCTTCCCATGTGGGAGGCCCCCAGTTCAGTCCCCACTCTGCATGGCCCCCGCCCACCATATCAAAAACTGATGACACACAACAATGGAGACTGCTCTGGGCCCTCCCCCTTTGCTTTGTCTGTTTCTTGTCAAAAACAATAAAATAAATCTTAAAAAAAAAAAAAAAGATTGGTTCTCTTTTGAAGCAGCCCATAAAAATAATACATTATGTACTATGTTTTTAGCCACCCTACTGCTGACAAGCTTTTTCATAGCCTCTTTGGTGAAAGTGCATGATCACATTTTCTGAAATCAAACATACGTATCAACCCCCAAGTAGTCAAATAAACAAGTAAAAGGGGTGTCAAAAACAATAAAAATAAATCTTAAAAATAAATAACAAAATATAAATATTTAAGCAAAAACAGTGTGTAAGGTTGCACAATGGTGTTTCAATAAGAAAATGCATACAGCATCTAGCACAGGGCTCTGAAACTGAGTAACCCACAAATAACTGTGTTCTGCTTTATGAGGCAAAATATCTGTCAATGAGAACTGGAGGTAGCATGGACATAGAAAGGCAGAATTCAAATTAAAATCTAAAGGTATGTGTGTGTGTATAGATCTTAAATTGAGGGTTTTAAGTATATTAGAAAGGGTTTGTGGAAATTCAGATTTAGTAGATATTGTCAAACAATTTTTTCATACTCAAACAATGTATGAGTGTTCTGGTTGTACCACACATGCTCACCAAAACTTAGTATTTTCATTTTGAACATTCTTGTGTGTGTAATTGGCATCACACTGGGTTTTAGTTTGTAGTTCCTTGATGACTAGTAGAGTTGAATGCCTTAGATTTATTGGTTAATAATTCTTATGGACTGAAATGTGCCCCCAACGAATTCCTATGTTGAAGTTCTAACACCTCAGTACCTCACAGTGTGACTATATTTGAAGATGGGGCTTTTAAAAGTTAAATGAGGTCATATGGGTGGTCCCTAATGTAACAGAACTGCTGTCCTTTTAAGAAAAGACACAACAAGGAAGCGTGTGCACAGAGACGGGGCAAGGGCAAGGGCAAGGGCAAGGGCAAGGGCAAGGGCAAGGGCAAGGGCAAGGGCAAGGGCGTAGGCATGGGAAGATACAGCAGAGAGGTGCAAGGAGAGAGGGCTCAGAAAAAAACCCAAATCTGCTGACTCACACACCTTGATCTTAGACTTCTATCCCCGAACTGTAAAAGAATAAATTTCTATTGTTTAACCCACCCAGTCAAGTCAGTGGTAGTTTGTGGTGACAGTCCTAGCAAAGTAAAAGAATAATTATTCTCTTTTGTAAAGAGACTTACCATGACAGTCTTAAAACACTTTTTTTTTTAAGATTCATTTTTATTGTTTTTGACAGAGAGAGAGATACAGAGACAGAAACAGAGAGAAGGGGGAGGCCTAGAACAGTCTCCATAGTTGCACATAATCTGTTTTTCCACATAGTTTCATTCCACAGGTGGGCAAGGGGCTGCACAGGGCAGGAACTGGGCTGAGGTCTTCACCCTGGTGAGAACTGAACTGGGGGCACTCCCCAGTTCAGCATATGGGTCCACACGGGCCGGGGCTGCAAAGTGAGCACTTAACCCACTGAGCCATCCCGGCTTCCCCGGAACATTTTTTTAAAGTTCAGTAATTTTATGAAAATTTAAATCCTATTAATCAATATAATTGGCATTCATTATTTTAGAGTGAAAGAAATTAAAATAGCTACTTAACCAGCCAAAGAGTGTGGAAAAATATTAAGACTACCAAATTTTTAAGTGTCTAAATTAACTATGTACTATTTTCTGAGGGCAAAAGCAATTTATAAAAGAAATTTTAAAAAAGGTAAGAAATAACCAGATATGTATCTCTGACATACATATACTTTTTAATAGACATTTTGAAAATGTTGAGAATAGTATATATATGCAGAAGGCTTAATGGCAGTCTGTTACTTAGATCCAAATGTCGCTCTGAACCATAAACACAAGTAATTGAGGGGTCTCACATGCTGTAGGAGTAAATGACACTGGCCTGGGTCCTCCAGGATTTACTGGTGGGAGGGGTGGCATGGTGGGAGGTGAGGATCTTGACTGTATCTTTACTTCCACAGGCGATCCAGGCATCGCTGGCACCCTTTTCTCAGGACCAACTGTAGAGAGAATAAAAGAAATGGAAGTCAGTTTTCTATAAAGTAATAAAATTCATGACAATCATTTAAAATAACAACATATTATCCTACAGCAAGCTTGTCCAACCTGTAGCCCATGGGCTGCATGAGGTCCAGGACAGCTTTGAAGGCAGCCCAAAACAAATTCATAAAGTTTCTTTAAAGCCACTATGAGAGTTTTTTATGTGATTTTTCTTTTTACCTCATCAGCTATCATTAGTGTTAGTGTATTTTATGTGAGGCCCAAGATAATCCTTCTTCTTCCAATGTGGCCCAAGGAAGCCAAAAGACAACCCTGTCCTAGAGGATTGAGAAGTTAAAAAAATGCTTAGTTTAATAGACTGAATAGTGACCCCAGAAAGATATCCATCTACCTTTTAATACCTTCAACTGTGCAATGTTTATTTATTTGGAAAAAGTGGTTTTGAAAATATAGTTTAGGATTCTGAGAGGAGGAGATAATCCTGGGTTATCAGGGTGGGCTCTTAATATGAATGAAATCTTCATAAGAAGAGTTGAAGAGACACATATGCAGAGAAGACGGGATAGCGGGATTAGCTCAACAGGTTGAGTGCTTGCCTTATAAATGAGAGGTCCGGGGATCAAATTCTGGCCCCGGACTGTGCATACCTATTTGCTGAATTGCGATGCAACTGGTAACCATGAGCCCCACAGTAAAGTTCTCACCTCCTCCAGCTTGGTTCCTACCCTGTGTGGCTTCAGATCCACCTATGTGGAATGAAACTGTCACAACTAATGATGTACAACTATGGAGACAGCTCAGGGCCCTCCCTCCTTTCTCCCCTTCCCCCCACCACCATAATATAAAATCTTAAAAAAAGTACCGGTACCACAATTTCTTTATCCAGTCATCTATCAATGGACACTTTGGTTGTTTCTACAACTTGGCCACCGTGAACAGTGCTGAGATGAACATTGGGGTACATATATCTTTGCAAATTAAGGTTTTCAAGTTTTTTGGGTAGATACCCAAAAGAGAGGATTGTTGGGTCATATGGCAATTCCAATTCTAGTTTTTTGAGGAACCTCCATACTGCCTTCCATAGTGGCTGTACCAATTTACATTCCCACCAGCAGTGTATAAGGGTTCCTTTTTCTCCACAACCTCTCCAGCACTTGTTATTTCTTGTCTTGTTGATTACAGCCATTTTTTTTTATTATTATTATTGTTTTTGAGAGAGAGAGAGAGAGAGAGACAGAGACAGAGAGAGAACTGAACTGGGGTAACTCCCCAGTTCATCATATGGGTCCGCCCGGGCCGGGGCCGGGATTCGATCCTCAGTCCCTGGCACTGCAAAGTGAGCGCTTACCCCACTGAGCCATCCCGGCTTCCCCTATTACAGCCATTCTAACAGATATGAGGTAGTATCTCATTGTGGTTTTAATTTGCATTTCCCTAATTGCTAGTGATGTTGAGCATTTTATCATTTATCTGTTGGTCGTTTGTATGTGTTAATGGGAGAAGTGTCTGATCAGGTCAGGTCTTCTATCCATTTTTTTAATTGGATCATTTGTTTTTTGTTGTTGAGTTGTATGAGTTCTTTATATATATTTTAGATATTAGCCCCTTACCCGGGGCATTGTTTGCAAATATTTTCTTCCATTTGTTTGGCTTCCTTTTTTACTTTGTTGATGGTCTCCTTTGCTGTGCAGGAGGCTTTTTAGTTTGCTACAGTCCCATTCATTTATGTTTGCTTTTACTTCCCTTGCCTTTGAGGCCAAGTTCATAAAATCATCTATGAATTCAAGGTTTGTAAGTTTAGTACAGATGTTTTCTTCTATGAAGTTTATTGTTTCAGTTTTTATATGGAGGTCTTTAATCCATTTGGAATTAGTTTTGGTGTATGGTGACAGTTCACAGTCCAGATGCATTCTTTTTTTTTTAAAAGATTTATTTTATTGATTTTTGACAGAGAGAAACAGAGACAGAGAGAGACAGAGAGAACGGGGAGGACCCAGAGCAGCTCCATAGTTGACATTAGTTTTCATATAGTTTCACTCCACAGGCGGGCACAGGGCTGTGCAGGGCAGGAACTGGGCCGGGATCCTCCCACATAGGTCCCGGCAAGAACTGAACTGGGGGCACACCCAAGCTCAGCACGTGGGTCCACATGGGCCGGGGCCGGGATTCAATCCTCAGTCCTCGGGGCTTCAAAGCGAGCGCTTTACCCGCTGAGCCATCCCAGCTTTCCCCAGATTCATTCTTTTGCATATGGTTTGCAATTTTCTAAGCACCATTTTACTGAAGAGGCTTTCTTTTTTCCATTGTATATTTTTTGCTCCTTTGTCAAAAATTATCTGTCCACATATTTATGGGTTTATTTCTAGGTTTTCAGTTCTGTTCCATTGGTCTGTATGTCTATTTTTCCACCAATAGCAAGCTGTTTTGATTATTGAAGCTTTGTATTAAGTCAGGGAACATGATCATATTAAGTGAAATAAGTCAGACTGAAAAAAAATCAAAAAACATATGACTTCACTTATAGGTAGAATATAAAACTGAAAGTAACAAAGAAACAAAAACTCATGGACACAGTCAATAGTTTAGTGGTTACCTGAGAGTAAAGGGGGAGGTGGGTGGGACAGTAAAGGGGGTGGGGGAATAGGGAAGGGGCATCAAATATATGGTGATGGAAAGAGAACTGATTCTGGGTGGTGAGCACAAATACAATGCATAGGCAATGTATGTAGAATCGTATACCTGGAACCTATGTAATTTTTACCAACCAATGTCACCCAATAAATTTAGCAATTAAAAAAAAGAAAAGTGGAAGACTACATTGAAGACAGACATAAATCAGTCACACAGAAGATGTAGAATGATGATGAAGATTGAAAGTCCAGAAATGCCAAGGATTGTGAAAACCACCAGAAACTAGGAGAAAGGTATGGAATATTCTTCTGAGACCCCAAGAAGAAACAAATGCTGCTGGACTACTGGCCCCTGAACTGTGAGAGAAGATTGTTTGAAGCTTCCCACTTTGTGGAACTTTGTTATGGCAATCTACATATCAACTACTCTAAGTAGAAAAAGAGAGGTGGGCTCACTGTCTTTGACACTGGGTATATAAATGTTGCTTATGACATCTGTTCAAAAAGATGAGAAGTAGGGGAAGCTGGGATGGCTTAGTGGGCTAAGAGCTCACTTTGCAGCCCCGGAGACCGAGGATTGAATCCCAGCCCCTGCCCATGCAGTCCCATATGCTAAACCGGGGTGTGCTTCCTATGCGGGAGGCCCCCAGCCCAGTTTCTGTCCTGCACGGCCCCCACCCACCTGTGTGGAACAAAACCATGTCGAAAACTGATGACAAAAACTAATGACGAAAACTGCTGATGTTACAACTATGGACTCTGCTCTGGGCCCTTCCCCTTCTCTCTGTCTCTGTCAAAAACAATAAAATAAATCTTTAAAAAAAATGAAAAGTAGGGGAAAGCCGGGACGGCTCAGCGGGTTGAGCGCTCGCTTTGAGGCCATGAGGACCGAGGATCGAATCCCAGCTCCGGCCCGGGCAGGACCCACGTGCTGAACTGGGGAGTTCCCACAGTTCGGTTCTCTAACTGTCTCTGTCTCTGTCTCTCTCTCTATCTGTCAAAAAGTAAAATAGAAATAAATATGCACTGAAGACAAAAAGATAATTTCTCTCTATAAATGTGAAAAGATTAAAAAAAAAAAAGAAAAGTAGAGATGATTCTAAAATAAGCATAAGCTACTTCATCCATAGTGATAATTCATAAACAACTGTTTGATAATGCTAGACAGCAACAATTCCAGTAAGAGAAATGTGACAGATTAGGTCTGAGCTAATATAAAGACTTGATACTAAAGAGCAATTTTTTATTATCTTCAAAATTTTCCTCTCAGTAATTCCAAGTTTTTCACTTAAGTACCATGTATTTATTTTTCAATAACTGCTGAATTAAATGTAAAGCACAAGAAATAGACACCAAAGGTTCAAATGTTAAATCAAAAATTTCTTTCTGTGAGGTAAGTTGTAAACACAATACATACAAGAGTATTCCTGACACTGGCAACAAGGTACATCTTTGCACATTCACAGGACTATCTAATGAAGAAAATACCCCCAAATATTATTTGTAATGCTTCATCTTCCACATTTTGGGAAGAGATATAATGGAAGTAAATCAAGGACACAATGCCTCCAAAACTGCAAATCCCCTGACAGAAATGTGCAGCTCTCAGAGAGCCATGTGGGCAACACTCTGCCATGCCAGCCTTCCCCTTCTTTCTGGTCCAGGACATTTTCTTTGTAAAATTGATGATCGTCCTTTCTGATTAGTGGACTAATGAGCTGTTGCGTTTGCCTTTTTCTTCTTGACAGTATTTTCTCAATGCCCTTCAGAGAGCAGTTGACATGTTTCCAGCTCTTCCATCTGGGGCCCAGTTTTCTGGAGAACAGGGGGAGAAGGGAAGGAAGGAACTGACAGTTGTCTTGCACTGTTTTGTGTTGTGTGTGGTGTGCAACAACCTAGAGAGAGCCTTTCTTCAGACCACCTGCCTTTACAGCAAGGACTCCAAAGGCCTGAGGAGGGCTTAGCAGTGAGATGTGTTTTAACATTCAGCACTTGGCAGAATTAAAAACTCAAAGCAACCCAACTACAGAACACTGAATTATATACCAATTAAAAACTTAGGTACTGGGCAAAATCCAGCCCTTAAGTACTGTTTACAGATTAACAAAACTATCCTTTTTTTTTTTAAATGTCACTACTCACAAATCTGTGACACTAGTGTTATTCCTCATGTTTCATGAAATATAACACTGTCTGTCTAATAGAAAAGGGATGAATATAGAAACAGAGATTTGGTGTGAATCTTCTTCATTCTGTTAATAACCAACATGAATTTTACCAAATCAATTCACCTTTCTGGGCCTTATTTTCTTTCTTTTTTTTTTTAAATAGAATTATTATTTTTTTTAAGTTTATTTATTTTTGACAGAGAGAGAGAGAGAGAGAGATACAGAGACAGAGAGAGAACTGAACTGGGGGCACTCCCCAGTTCAGCATATGGTTCTGCACGGGCCGGGGCCAGGATTCGATCCTGGGTCCCCGGTGCTGCAAAGTGAGCGCTTAACCCACTGAGCCATCCCGGCTTCCATGGGCCTTATTTTCAATATACAGGTTGAACCAAAAGTAGGTGGACAGTAAATAAAATAAATCGTATCATTGACTGTCCACCTATTTTTGGTTCACTTTGTAAATAAAATGAGAGATTTAAATAAGACCTATCTGGCAGGAAAGATATAAAGGATTAGAGATAATGTCTAGATGAATGCTAGGTATAAAAGAAGGTATTCAATACATAGTAATGATGACTAGAAAACATGAAGACTAGTGTCAAGTTCTGATTTTACCATTTACCTAGCCATGTGATCTTATCCACTTAGTATTAATATTTGTGTCCCATGAAAAATGGGTATACTTAACAATTAATCCATCTAACCTCCAGAGATATTACATGGAATGATCCAAGAATTAGGAGTTGCAAAAGCCCCAAGGTACAATGTAAGATATATATTTTTGGAGGTGAGGTAGCACAAATGCACTTCATTCAGTGTGAGAGATCTACCCAGGTGGTTTATAACCTGACAAATTCAGCAGTTGCTCAGGTGATGGATAAGGGGTGCACTCCAAAGTAGTTATTTTAACCCTCTGCTTGGTGGCTGTGACATGCCTTTATGTGATCACTATTAGACTTTATTTTTGAATATTTATGAAACTGATGTTCAGTTTTATATTCTAGCTAAATCACTTGAAAAAATAAACCATATGTTGAGCTCTTTTTAATTCTAGAAAACCTTAGATAAAGTTCAAGGAGAAGAAATTTATTTTGCTCAAGTATGACAATGAGCCATAAACATCATTGCTTAGATCAGGCATGTACAACCTGCGGCCCAGGATGGCTTTGAGTGAATCCCAACAAAAATTCTTAAAACATTATGACATTTTTTTTGAGATCTTTATTTTTAGCTCATCAGTTATTGTTATTGTTAGTGTTAGTGTATGTTATGTGTGGCCCAAGACAATTCTTCTTCCAATGTGGCCCAGGGAAGCCAGAACACTAGACACAGCTGGCTTAGACTATCAAAGAGACAAAGTATTAGTCCTGGAAAATAAAAATAACCCTTAGTTTTGTCATAAAGTTTAACTTGAATCTATACATTGATTTTAAGATTCACAGTAACTGACAATTTAATCAATCTATGAATTTGCACTTTGGTTATTTTGAATATTTGGATATATATGGATTAAAAAATAAAACTCAAACCTATGATCACATACATTTCCACCATCACTGAAGCTTCAATACCTAACCATGTAAAGCCAAACATGAGCTAAAGTGGACTGAACATGCAAAAGTATGTCTGAATAATGATTTAACTTTTCCACTGTGCAATATGGTAAGGATGTCAACAACAAAAAAAAGGAGAGAACAAAGTAGTAAACAGTTCTCTGTGTGACAGCAGTGCTATTTTTCCCCACATAGGAATTTGAAAAATCAAACATGAAACTAAAGAGTAGAACTATTCTGTAGTTCTAAGAGAAAGTAATGATAAATGTAAATATCCCAGACAAATGCTACTTGAGAAGAATCCTATGTTACCCACAAATGAGGACATTTAGAAATCATTATAATAAACTATTTAAAAAATTTTTTTACGGTAAATCACTTTAAGGCTGACAAACAATAAACAGAAGAGGTATAGATATGACATAAGAAAGTGCAATTATGTGAGGGTAATCAGATTAAAAATCTATTTGAATCAGATTAAAAATCTACTTTAACCATTTTACGCTGAGTTTTGGGTAGAAGATCTGGTCAAGTCCTCCTGATGATCATCACTGAGAAAAATGAGCTAAATATAATAGAGCTTTCAAATACACACAAAGTACAGGAATCTTGATTATTCCAAACAGGTACAACCAGGGAAGCCACATCTGTTTCTTTAAAATAAACCAGACTCAATTGGGAAGTTTTAAAGAGAATTATCTTTGGAAGCAGAGGCAAAAGTAGATGATATTCACACACAGGCACACATTTATATGGTTCAAAAATCAATATAAGAAGTACCTCTTGTCCCGTGTCCCTTTACACCCCACCTGATAGGTAACCATTTTAATTGGCTTCTTGTGTATCTTTCCATTCTTTCTCTGTACAAATGAGCAAACACAAATTTAAGTTCTTTTCCCACCCGCCATTTATACAAGGGTAGCATAATTACATTAAACTGAACGCTCCCAATAACGCTCTCTCTGTAGCAACGCCTTTTACAACACATCGGGAAGTGTTATTTCCCTATCCCCCTAAATCTGGCTAGGTCCTCTGACTTGCTTTGGCCACTGTAATGTTATGGAAGTACAGAGTGCCAGTTCTAAGTGTCTCTTAGAAGCCTGATCCTGCCATTAAAGCAAATCCAGACGCATCTGCTAAACTATGAGACCACATGGAGCAGATGAGCTGTACCACCAATTAAAGCCAGCTGATCCCCAAACATGTTAGAGCCTAACCAAATGAGTATGATCTGCAGCTAGCTGACTGCAGACATATGAATAAGTGAGCACAACCAAAAGCAGAACTGCCTGATTCATAAGCAAAAACCAAATTAAAAAAAGATTTTTAGGCCACTAAATTTTAGCATAGTTTGTTATATAGCAATAGACCAGTTGGCAACTGATCTATACCATGAGCTACTATCAGACAAGAAGCATTTCCAACACTGACAATTATAATTTGCCAAAGATAGAGGAAAGAACATCAAAATTACTGTTGCACTTAATGTATATAAGGGCTTATAAGGCTGGCTAAAGTGATTATGGGCAAAGCACACATTTTCCATCCTTGTAACTCTGCCACAAACCTGAGAACACATCCAACTTTCTAACAGGCCGGCAGGCTTCCTATGCAGAGACAGCCAGAAATAACTGTTTACAATGACAGATAATTTATCATTGAACAAAAATTGAGGCACAAGAACTCAAGAAATTACCAAGAAATATTCTACAAGGGGCCTTAAAGACAAAGCTCAATTAAAACAAATTAATGTTTTGCTATATACTAACAATAGGGATTAAAAAATGGATTTTTCCATTCCATATTTATAAATACATTGGAAAATTAATTTATCCACTACATTCCTATGGCTCAGAGAATCAGCAAACTTTTTCTGCAAAGGGCAAGATTGTAAATATTTTTGGCAATGTGAGCCATGTTGGTCTCTGTCACAACTATACAACTCTGCTGTTGTAGCATATGCTATACAAATACAAATGAATGGATTTTGGCTTGACAGCGTTCCACTAAAACTTTATTTACAAAATAGGCAATGAGCTACAATTTACCGACCCCTGCTATGGCTGATTAAAAAACTGGAAAAGCGAAAGCCAGGATGGCTCAGTGGGTTAAGCGCTAGCTTTGAAGCCCTGAGGACGGAGGATCAAATCCCGGCCCCGGCCCATGTGGACCCATGTGCTGAACTGAAGAGTTCCCCCAGTTCAGTTCTCTCTCTGTCTCTGTATCTCTCTCTCTCTGTCAAATACAATAAAAAAAAATTTTTTTTAATAAATAAATAAATAAAAAATAAAAAACTGGAAAAGTTCTGGGAAAGCCACGATGGCTCAGTGGGTTAGGCACTCACTTTGCAGCCCTGGGAACCTAGAATCAAATCTTGTCCCTGGCCTGTGTAGACCCATATGCTGAACTGGAGTGTGCTTCCCATGTGGGAGGCACCCAGCCTGGTTCCCAACATGTGCGGCCTCCACCCACCTGTGTGGAATGAAACCATGTCAAAAACTGATGATATACAACTATGGAACTACTCTGGGCCCTCCCCATTCTCTCTGTCTCTGTCAAAAACAATAAATCTTAAAAAAACAAAACTGGAAATACTCTAATGTCTAATTCTTTATACTAGGCCTATTAAGTCTATTCCAAAGCATCCACTGAAGTGGCTCAACTGAACAGCATTTTTCTTTCTTTTTTAAAGATTTATTTTTATTGGTTTTTGACAGACGAGAGACAGGTAGAAATAGAGAAGGGGGAGGGCCCAGAGCAGTCTCCATAGTTGACAGCATTAGCTTTTCCATATAGCTTCACTCCACAGGTTGGCGTGGGGCTGCGCAGTACAGGAACTGGGCCGGGGGCTCCCACATAGGCCCCAGCAAGAACTGAACTGGGGGCACACTCCAGTTCAGCATATGGGTTCGCATGGGCCAGAGCCGGGATTCGATCCCAAGTCTCCGGGGCTGCCAAGGGAGCGCTTAACCTGCTGAGCCATCCCAGCTTCCCCATTTTTATTTTCTTAAGACTGATATAAAGAGGACTTGACTTATTGCCTTCCAAGAAAATATTCAAAAAAATAAAAATTTAAAGATAGCATTATTTAGGCAACCAACTTAATGGGAGAATATATTTGCAAACAATACCCCCAATAAAGGGCTAAAACCCAAAATACATAAAGAACTCATAAAATTCAACAACAAAAACGTCCAATTAAAAAGAATAGAGGACCCGAACAGATACTTCTCCCAAGATAATAAAATGGCCAACAGATATATGAAAGAAATGCTCAATTTCACTACCTATTAGGGAAATAAAAATCAAAAGCACAATGAGGGATGCTGGGATGGCTCAACAGGTTGAGTGCTTGCTTTGCAACTGTGAGGTCTGGGGATAGAATTCCGGCCCTGGCCTGTGCCAACCCATATGCTGAACTGTAATACAACTGGTAACCACTGGAATGGGGGTAAAGGGTCTCACCTCCCATGCGGGAAGCCCCTGGTTTGGTTCCCGCTCTGCGCAGCCCCACATTCACCTGTGTAGAATGAAACCATGTCACAACTACTGATGTACAACTACTGAGACTGCTCTGGGCTCTTCTGCTCTCTCTCTCATTCTCTCAAAAATAAATAAATAAAAGAAATAAATCTTAAAAAATCACAGCCAAGCTGGGTTTATCCACAGTTGTATACCATTAGTTCTAACATAGTTTCATCCCACATAGGTGGATGTGGGGCCCCACGGGATGGGAACAGAACTGTGGACCTCCTGCATGGGAGGCGAGAACCTTTGCCACCATCCCAGTGGTTATCAGTTGTGCCTCAGTTCAGCATATGAGTTTGCATGGGCCTGCGCTGGGATTCGATCCCTAGTCCTTGCAATTGCAAGGTAAGTGCTCAACCTGCTGAGCTATCCCAGCATCCCCTACTCACCCTTTAATAGTTTATTCAGATTCTCTTCAAGATAGTAATTGATTTCTTTGGATTGGTTCTAAAGTCATAGATTTATACCATGTTTACAAGCCCCCTAAATCTCACTAATTCCCAAATTCTGCAATTTGTCCTTACTGTTCCACAGAAAATTCTTCTTTGCATTTCTCTGCAGATGTTTTCAGTTACTTATTCTAGAGAGCCAGGCTTAGCTACTTATGTCCATCTTCTATCTAAACCAAAGCCCTTTTACGGCAATTCCAGTCACAGTAAATGTATAAATGAGACAGGAAAGGAGAACAGAAAAAAAAACATGGTAAGGAAGGTGTTACTTTCATAAACTGGAATATAAAAAGAGTATGGTTAATTTTTGTGGAATTTTTCTTTTTGGTATATTAGTTTGTTAGGGCTGCCATAACAAAGAATCATAGACTGGGTGACTTAACAGAAATCTACTTTCTCACAATTCTGGAAGTTAGAGTCTGAGAGGTGAAGGCAGAGTTGATTTCTTCACAGGTTTCTCTCTCCTTGGCTTGAAGGTGGCTGTCTTCTCTCTGTGTCTTCTTACGGTATTTATGGTATTGTCTCTGACACACCTGTGTCCAAATTTCATTTTGTTTTGTTTTTTTTAATATTTATTTTTTATTGTTTTTGAGAGAGATAGAGACAGAGAGAAGGGGGAGGGTCCAGAACAGTCTCCATGGTTGCACATCATTGGTTTTTCCACTTATGGTACTTTCATTCCACAGGTGGGAGCGGGGCTGCACAGGGCAGGAACTGGGCTGGGGTCTTACCCTGGTGAGAACCAACTTGCGGGCACACCCTAGTTCAGCATATGGGCCCACACAGGCTGGGGCTGGGTAGTTGAGTACCTACAAGGTATCATCCTATGCTGAGGATAGAAGAGTTAAAGAAACAATTCTGAAATTTTTATCCTGAGCAACTAGAAGAATGGAGTTGCCATTTTACTGAGAAGGGAGAGAAAATGATGAAAGAAACATGGGTAGAGGACTAGTTTGACACCAGAACTAAGTTTGAAATGTCTAGTAGATATTCAAATGGGGATGCTGAACAGACAACAGGATAGAATATAAAAAACTCTGGAGATGAAACCTGAGGTGGAAAAACCTGAACTCATGATTAAATGCTCTCAATTATGAAATATAGATGTTATTTAAAGCCTAAAATTTAGGGAAAGCTGGGATGGCTCAGCAGGTTAAGCGCTTGCTTTGCAGCCCTTGAGCCTGAGGATCAAATCCTGGCTCCAGCCCGGGTGGACCCATATGCAGAACTAGGGTGTGCCCCCAGTTCAGTTCTTGCCAGGGCCTATGCGGGAGGCTCCCGGCCCAGTTCCTGCCCTGCACAGCCCCGCGCCCACCAGTGGAGTGAAACTATATGGAAAACGAATACTGTCAACTATGGTGACTGCTCTAGGCCCTCCCCCTTCTCTCTGTATCTGTCTGTCTTCTCTCTCTCTGTCAAAAACCAATAAAAATAAATCTTTAAATAAAGCCTAAAACTTAGAGGAAGTTAAGTATAGAGCAGAGAGGTAAAGGATTGATTTTTAGGTACTCTAATGTTTAGGTATAATGGAAGATGAAAAAAAAATTAGAAAAGGAGAACAGAAATAAGTGGTCCTATGTCAGGTCATTAAGCAGTACACCTTAAAACTTATACAGAACTGTATGTCAATTATCTCAATATAACTAAAAAGAAATTTTAAGGAAGAAAATGAGCAGCGAGGGAAATGGGAATAAACAGAAGCCATGTAACGGGTATATAATGTGCTGGGCGCTATGGGGCACTATGAATTTCAAGATGAAATCTGCAAATACTCATAGGAATGTATTCTAGCTGTTTAGGCTATTATAGATTTGACCTATGATTAAGAAAATATCTGGGGGGAAGCTGGGATGGCTCAGTGGGTAAAGTGCTTGCTTTAAAGTCCCGGGGACTGCGGATCGAATCCTGGCCCCAGCCCATGCAGACCCATATGATGAACTGGGGTGTGCCCCCAGTTCAGTTCTTGCCGGGGCCTATGCGGGAGGCTCCTGGCCCGATTTCTGCCCTGTGCAGCCCTGTGCCCAACTGTGGAGTGAAACTATATGGAAAACTAATGTCAACTATGGAGACTGCTCTGGGCCCTCCCCCTTCTCTCTGTCTCTGTTTCTCTCTGTCAAAAATCAATAAAATAAATCTTTGGAAAAAAAAATATATATCTGGGAAGCTGGGATGGCTCAATGGGTTTAGTGCTCACTTTGCAGTCCTGGGGACCGAGGATCGAATCCCGGCCCCAGCCCGTGTGGACCCATATGCTGAACTGGGGAGTTGTCCCCAGTTCAGTTCTCACCGGGGTGAGACCCGGGCCCAGTTCCTGCCCTGTGCAGCCCTGCCCACCTGTGGAATGAAACTATGTGGAAAAACCGATTATGTGTAACTATGGAGACTGTTCTGGGCCCTCCCCCTTCTCTCTGTCTCTGTATCTCTCTCTCTGTCAAAAACAATAAAAATAAATCTTAAAAAATAAATAAATAAAATATCTTTTAAAACCAAGCATTTAAAAAATCTGGCTATTGTCAAAATATCAGCAATCAAGAATGACAAAGAAGGTCAGAACCAATATATTATTTAGCAAAGGATATGATACAAAAGCATTTAAGAGACTGCACACAAATCTCACTCCAGAATTTAATGGGGACAAGTCAAGTATAATAGAATGGCTTAAGTACCTTAGGCTAGACAAAACAGTTAAAATAAAAGAAAGAAAAACTTTATTTCTTTCTTCCTCCCCCAATTTAGCTGAAAAAGAATATGAAATATAAAAAAGCTTTATTTGCAGCAAAAAATAAGATGAAAATGACCATTTGACAAATGCACAATTAAATTGTATATCAACTAAGGTTTTTATCTTTAGAGAGTCAAAGGCAGGTGATTTTAACAGAAGATGTGACCGAATCCTGATTATTCTGCGAATGTATTGACTGTGGGCCCTTAAGGAAAGTCACTCCAGAGCCTTGCTTTTCTCATCTATAACGTGGAAGGGAGGTGTTGAAAGACCAATAAAGTAACAACTAAGAAAGCACTCTGTTACACTATTAAAGTATAAGATATTATTAGACAGCTATCCATCAGAAATGTATTAACAGTCATTATACCACTAATATGCAGAAAGTAACTAAAGGGTCTCTCTACCAATGCTAATGACTTTAATATTTAAAGATATGTTCTAATTGCCTGCCAACATCAAAACCCTGTTGATAACCTTAATGCAAGTTAAAAGCAGCAGCAGCAGCAACACGGCTGATTCAATAATGTAAATAGAAAAAAGTGAAATATGGATTGCTGCTTCCCAGCTCTAGCAAATGTTTACTTAGAATAATATAGTTATCTACTCCAACTACACACCATCTGTTTCAGCTCTTCACCAAGTTAATATTTCTCACATGAACAGAAATGACTTAAAATTATCTTTGATTAGTATCTTGCCTTCCCATGGAGGTTATCCCTACCACAGTCTCAATCTACTGACTTTCAACCTCTTAATACTAAGCAGTATTACTATTCTGGTCAAATACATGCAGCCAAAGTCAGGTAACTCAGGGAATTGAGACTGTCACAGAATAAGCTAATTTCAGTCTTTTCGGTAAATACAATCCTCCTTACATGTTTTTCTGGAGACGGAGAAATGATATATACTTCTCACATAAGCTTCCCTAAGAATCAAACTCAGGTCCTCCCTGGTTCCTTTTACTGATTTGTCTGTGTTACAATTTCTCTGGAACACAGAACCTTCTACAACAGTATTTTAGTTAAAAGCCTCACATCCTAAAATATATCACAATAATAACATTTATCCCACCTTGGCTGTTCTACTTTAGTTCTAGCCACTGTCATCTCTCACCTGCACTATTTCACTGCCTCCTAGCTATTCATTCTGCTCTGCTTTAGTCCTTTCCAATCCATTTTCCATGTAGCAGCCAAAGTGCTGATTTTAAAACCTCAAATAGATCTTTTCACAGATCTATTTAAACACCTCTAATGGCTTCCCATTGCTCTTACAATAAAACACAAACTCTTTACCTTGGCTCAAATGCAAAATTCTACCCAGCAGTTCTCAAAGTGCAGTGGGCGGGGGGGAACCCTTGGGGATTCTAGAGATACTTTAGGAGGGGGTTGGGTGTGTGTGCATGGAGGGTCAAAACAATTTTAAAAATAATAAGTTATCTGTCCTCTCTTCACTCTCTTTCATGAGTGTACAGTGGTTTTTTCCAGTGATTATATGATGAATGATAGCATAAGAGACTTAATGCAGAAGCAGATATGAAAATCCATTATGTTACATTGAGCCAGCATTAGATTGCAAAACTGTACAACAGAGACACTTGCCTCATTAAATGTTTGCTTTGAAAAATCATTTATTTGTATTGACATTAGTTTATTAATACTAAAAAAATTTTAATTTCTGATGAAGACGTGTGTGTGTGTGCGTGTGTGTGTGTATCTACCATAAAAAATGTTCACTGGTGTCCTTAATAAGAGCACAAAGAAATCCCTAAAACCAAGGTGAGGACTGCTGGCCTAGCCCATGCTTCTCTCTCCAATTCCATATCCTACATGACCTGCCTTCACTGACCTTTCTTTCTATTTCTCAAATACACCAAGAGAACTCCCACTTCGCTACCTTAGCTCAGGCTATTCCTTTGACCTAGAATTAGCTTCCCCCAAATTGTTACCTTGCTGACTCCTTAGCAATCAAATGTTAGCACAAAAGTTTTGCATTTATATCCTTGAAGTTTCTATCTACCACAAACTTGTATTTTACATTTAGAAATAGGTCTTTAGTTTAATCAAACACTTTTTATGAGGGAAAAGGGATCTATTTATAGAAATGGTTGTTTTTTTTTCTTTCCACTCTTTAATGTTGAACCATCCTTACATTAAGGGATCACCTTATTTGATTAACCTGTATTACTCTTAAATACAGTGATGTTCTTTACAATAAACCAAGCAAAAAAAAAAGAAAAGATAATGCAGTATAAGCCTTTCAAACAGGCCAGAAGTGAAGGAGCAAAAAAGAAATATGAACTGAATGACAATGGTACTATTTTGGTTAAATATATACATATACATACATACATGCATACATACATGTTTGCTATAATTACAGAAAATACACCAAAAGTTTACTTTTTCTTCTATAAGTTCATCATTTTAATTAACACTTGAGCAAAGCTAAAACATACTTCCTAACACATATTTTAAAATAACAAAAAAATAATAGAGGAAGCTGGGATAGCTCAGCAGGTTAAGAGCTTCCTTTGCAGCCCCAGGGACTGATGGTTGAATCCTGGCCCTGCGGGTGTGGACCTATATGCTGAACTGGGGTGTGCTTCCCATGCGGAAGGCCCCCAGTTCAGTTCTTGCCCACTGGTTCTGCCCCTGGTTCAAGGGGGTATGCCTCCCATGCAAGAGGCCCCTAGCCCAGGTTCCTGCCCTGTGCAGCCCCCACCCACCAGTGTGGAACAAAGCCATGTGGAAAAACTGATGATATACAACTATGGAGACTGTTCTGGGCCCACCCCCTTCTCTATGTCTCTGTCTCTGTCCCCCAAAAAAAAAAAAATCTTAAAAAAAAAAATAAGGGGAGGCCGGGATGGCTCAGTGGGTTAAGCGCTCACTTTGCAGCGCAGGGGAATGAGGATCGAATCCCGGTCCTGGCCCGTGCGGAACCGTATGCTGAACTGGGAGCTCCCCCAGTTCAGTTCTCGTTCTCTCGTTCTCTCTCTGTCATAAATAAATAAATTAATTTAAAAAAGTAAAATTAAATAAATAAATAGCTGAGCCTATAGGTCTACATTGAATTAGAAGTTTTGATCTTCCCCTTTCAGTGGCAAAATCCAATGATTCACTCTAAATGTCGGACTTAATAGCTATAAAAAATTTCTAGCAGCAACTTAAAACTATGTGAATGAAACACCACTTGCAACAAATGGTCCAGATGTGAGCACCTGCCTCTAATTTGCCTTGGGACAGAAATCATGAGTTAAGATTAATGGCTTTAAATCCCAAACAGCTCAAACATAACAAGTTAAAATGAAATACATGTAAATGATTCAACTTTTGGTCTTGCAAATATCCAAAATGTTTTCCATACAAGTCCACTTAAAGGGAATATAATTAAAGCTAATTTCAATCAACAAAGGCAAAGAGTATTACATGTAAGCAGTGAAGTTTAGATTTAGGTAGAGACAATTCTAGGAGACTCTCTTATATACTTTTAGAAAGCCAGCAATCAAGTTCATAGCTTCCAAACTTGGACAATCTTGAATTTTTGTGCCCTAGTTATGAAACTTCTAAGAAAAGAAAAAAGTCAAATCACAGGACTTTTCATCCTAATTCAGAGATGCCCTTCTATCTGCCCTGTTATGAGTCCCCTTGGCCCTTCATGCTTTAATCACAACATACTTTCAATTATTTACAAACTCTTCACTAGGAAGGATTATAAGATTTTCTCTATTTTAGGGGAAGCCAGGATGGCTCAGCAGGTTGAGTGCTCGCTTTGCAGCCCCGGAGTCTGAGGATTGCATCCCCAGCCTGTGCAGACCCATGTGCTGAACTGGGGTGTGCCTTCAGTTTGGTTCTCACCAGGGCCAGCTTCCCATGTGGGAGGCACCGCGAGGCCCATGCCCGGCTCTCACCCGGCCCAGCCCCTCCTCCCACCTGTGTGGAATGAAAACTATGTTGAAGGCTGATGATGTACAACTATGAAGAGACTGCTCTGGGCCCGCCCCCTTCTCTCTCTTTCTCTGTCCTCTATATGTGTCAAAAAAAATAAAAAGTGAATCTTTAAAAAAATATTTTCTCTATCTTAAGCTCATGCTCAATGAAACAAATCTGTTATAGAATATGAATAGCTTTCATGAATTCAGCCTCTACTTAAAACCTTCAGAGAAAGATAGGATGAGTAGGTTCCATTGTTTTGGATAAAAAACCAATATTAACAGGAACTTCATCGCTGAAATACGAAATAACAATAATACTAATTGATTGTAGTGTTGATAGGATTGTATCACATATGCTGGCAGTCCTTTTACACACTGTAAAGTATCATACCCATTAGCTACCTTTTCAGGGGAATGGGGCAAATGATAAAATAGAAACTGGTATGCAAAGAAGGACAAAAGAATTTAACCTGTCTTTGAATAGCCAACCATAAAGGGTAATCATTCTTTTCTAACTTTCAATTTACTATACCAAAATTTTAATATCAATTTCTCCACATTTCCTCAGTGAATCCTCCCTCACTCTGTCAAGGTATAACAAAATGAAATGGTGAATTTTAGGAGAAAATTATATATTTCCAACTCAAACTGTAAGGCTTTCTAGATTATCTATGTTTGTTACCTTCCATTTGTTATAGTATCTGATTACTAATGTACTTGGGAAGAAAACATAAAGAAATAAATGTATTTTGAAGTACTAACATTCAATTAGTGCAGGGGTCTCCAAACTACAGCCCACGGGACGGACGCAGCATGCGAGGCCCTCTCATCCGGCCCGTGGAGACCTTTTTATCTGAATAAAATAATATTAAATAAATAATTAAAAACAACATCTATGTTTTGATTCTTTTTTATTTGGACTTCGAGTGTGTAGTTGGCCCCCAAACTGCTGTTTAATAGTTCATGCGGCCTGCGGGCTGAAAAGTTTGGAGACCCCTGAATTAGTGGGTTAAAACACTGTATTTCTGCCAGAAAAACATTCATACCATTTGACTATACAACCTCAACCCTGGGAATTTGTCCTTAAAAAAATAACTCAAGGGAAAAGTAATTTATACTACAGAGGAATGATTAATTAAATGGTGAAACTTCATGTTAATGAAAACTGTGACGGCTTTAAAAATTATTCTTGGGGAAACTGGGATGGCTCAGCGGGTTAAGCGCTTGCTTTGCAAAGCCCTGGAGACCGAGAATCGAATCCTGGCTCCGACCCATGCGGAGCCATATGCTGAACTGGGGTGTGCCCCCAGTTCAGTTCTTGCTGGGGCCTATGTGGGAGGCTCCCGGCCCAGTTCCTGCCCTGCGCAGCCCCGTGCCCACCTGTGGAGTGAAACTATATGGAAAACTAATGCTGTCAACTATGGAGATTGCTCTGGGCCCTCCCCCTTCTCTCTGTCTCTCTCTCTCTCTCTCTCTCTGTCAAAAGACAATAAAAATAAATCTTTAAAAAACACAAATCCCCTAATTTTTGACAATGAGATTTGGAGATTGTTCAGATGGAATAGATATATCCTCATAAAGACATAGTAATGTACAATATTATACAGGTGGTCAACACCATTAGTCATCAAGGAAATGAACATTCAAATCACAATGAAACTACCATCACACACTAAAGTAGCTAAAATAAAAAAGATTGATTAAATGTTAAGGAGGATTGGGAATATATGGCACTTTCATTGCTGGTGAGTATAAAATGGTACAACCACTTTGGACTGCTGAAGAAATGTTTAGCACTTAAAGCATACATCTGCCCAATGACTGAATAATCCCACCCTGAGAGTAATTAAAACATATATTCACAAAAGCTACAGAATGTTTATAGCAGCCTTATTCATAATAGCTGAAAACAGGAAACAATCAGGTGAATGGATAAATAAGGTATATCGATACAATGGAATACTACAACATTAAAAAGAAACGATCCACTGAGTCAAGCAACTCCATATATCAAACTTAAAAACACAAAAGCAAGACACAAAAGAATACACAGTGTATGATTCCATTTATATGAAATGGAAATATAGGGGGAAGAAATGAAATATTGGTTGCTGGAGGTAAGTAGAAATTTTCTTGTAAATTTAGGCATTCTATATATATATATTTTTTTTTAATTCTTTTTATTTAGTTAGTTATTTTTGACAGAGAGAGAGAGAGAGAGAGAGAGAGAGAGAGACAGACAGAGACAGAGACAGAGACAGAGAGAGAACTGAACTGGGGAGCTCCCCAGTTCAGCATATGGGTCCACACGGGCCGGGACTTGATCCCTGTTCCCCGGCGCTGCAAAGTGAGCGCCCAACCCACTGAGCCATCCCGGCTCCCCTAAGCATTCTATATTTTAAACTTTGGTTACACCAGAGTAGACAACTATAAAAGTGCATTGCATTAAACAAAATATCTGTGCATCTTATTTTGTTAATGATATATTTTTTAAAAATCAGCATGAAAAGCTTTTACCATTTATTCCACTGCCCTCCACTAAGGGCAGTTTCTGCATGTAGATATCCTTGGCATGTGGAAATCACTCAGGTTATTGATGTAAGGTCTCTACAATAGCTGTGAGAGGGTCTTTCAGAACTTCTGTATGGCCAGTTTATGCCATCCCTCATGATCCCTGCAGTATTTTATCCAGAAGGGAGCTGCTTGATAATCAGACCAGCACTCTTGCATCCTGACTGACCAGCATTCATTTCTAATCAATAACAGATGTGGGAATGATGCCAGGGTGGGCCTTATGCCAAAGAAATAATTTTTTTACTATTCAAGAGCAAATACCCTTCTTATTAAGCTCCAAGTCATCCAAACAGAGAGAATGACATCTGGAAATTCACCATAAATGCATGTGTTTGCCTCCTTTGGAAGATAGCTGTAGACACTGCAAGAGGGTTGCTGTGCCAGCCTCATGGAAATGCAGAGTATAGCAAGTCTACAACCTTGCAATGTGCAGAAAGTGTCAAAAGCTTGAATGAGAGCAGTAGTAAATGGGTGCAAGCAGAATTCACTTAATAAAATGGCTCTATTATGTTTTTTTAAACAAATAAATAGGAATTGTTTATGTCATTTCCCTATCAATTTAGGCCCCAATTCCTTATTTGCTCATAGCCTGACTTCTCAACTCTTACCACTTATCTAGGATCTATTTAAAATAAAAACTAATACTCCTCCAAAAAACTAATACTCAATGTAAGTAAATTCAGGGGAAGTCAGGATTGCTCAGTGGGTTAAGCGCTCACTTTGCAGACCCGGGGACAAAGGATCGAATCCCAGCCCCAGCCTGTGTGAACCCATATGCTGAACTGGGGAGTGTCTCCAGTTCAGTTCTCACCGGGGTGAGACCCCAGCCCAGTTCCTGCCCTGTGCAGCCCCAAGCCCACCTGTGGAATGAAACTATGTGGAAAAACCAATGATGTGCAACTATGGAGACTGTTCTGGGCCCTTCCCCTTCTCTCTGTCTCTGTCTCTGTATCTCTCTCTCTCTCTCTGTCAAAAACAATAAAAATAAATCTTAAAAAAAAAATATATATATATATATACATATATATATATAAATAAATTCAATTACATAAACTAAACTATCTTAGAAGAGATTATAAAATTTTAAAGATATAGAAAAATTTGAATTAGGTATGCAAATACCAATGTAGTCAACTGTAAAGGGAAAATGTGGGGTGGGGGGCATTTACTTTTGGTCTGATATTGTTTCTGCAACTGTCTATATTATTCTTATATTATTTGTGATATTTTGATGTTATCTGTATTGCGCAGCCATTTATTCTAATGATGACTAAAAAGTGACCAATTGATAACAAAGGAAAACAGATTTAAAAGCCTTTCTTTAGATGCTCATGAACACTGTATACCTTTTCTTAATCTATATTGATAATGAAACAGGCTTCCAACTTAACCAAAATTTGGGTTGGACAAGACTTTCTTATTGGGAAGGATAATATTAGTCAGGAAGCAACTACAATAATATAGCTACTAGTATTCTCCTTTTTCATTTATTCATTTGTAAATTATAATATAGCATTTAACTATGGATGCACAAAAAATGGTGCTAAGCACCCTATAAATAATTTATTTTTGCAACAACACCAAGACGATGGGTGGTGGCATCATCATTACCACTTTACTCAACCAGAAACTAAGGCTTCGGGAAGTTAAATTATGCCCAATATCATATAGCTAAGATGAGGTAACAGCTCTGCTGGACTCCGGTGCTCACAACTACGGTATAGCAAAAGAAATCTAAATTGAAGGATGCTGAGTGAATTTTTATAGAACTTGATGAGGTTTTTACACTTTGACCAATAATTTAATATGACAAAAGATACAGACACTGATCATAGTGCAAAGAGACTTCATATTCTTCTGTAAGTCCTGTCTTTCTTCACAAACATATGAAGGTAAATGTAGGAAGTCTATAGCTGAAGTGGGCCCAGGGGAAGTTAGAAGACTGAGAAGTAGAAGCTATTATTTAGGAATCCATTTATGTCCTCAACTGACAATCAGAGAGGCTTCTGACAAAGCCGGCCCACTCTGTCAAATGAATGGGCTTGAGGAGTAAAAAATAAAACCATGGTTTTGAAATGTTGGCTCCACACCAACATCTCCTTTTTCTTCCCAGTACAGTTCCTCAAACTTAACAATCCAAAAAGCTTTTTCCTTCACTAGTTCCGAAAATCCAGCTACCTTTAGAAAAATGGACAAATACTATGTGTAGATACAAATATAAAGGATCAACAGCCATCATTGCTCATTCAAACGACTTTTTTAACAATGACATTCTAATAAATAACCAGGTATTCTACTGTGTTTTTCAAGAGGTTGAAGGATAGAGACAGATCAAAACCAGCTAGACAATCTCTTTGGCAAACATTTCAGCTACACAATTAGCACCTACTCAATTCATCTGTTAAGACAGCTCAATCTTATTTTGGCATTAAACTAAAATTGGTATAGGGAAGATGGAATACACATGGCAATAAATGGACTGGGAAACATACCAACTATGGGTTCTCATGGTCAACTCCACCAATACACAATCACCTCATTTTAGCTATATGACCTTGGGAATAATTTAATTTCCCAAAGCCTTAGTTTCTGGTTGAGTAAAGTGGTAATGATGATAGTACCTTCCATTTGTCTTGGTATTGTTGTATAAATTACTTACAGGGTGCTTAGCACCATTTTTAACACATAACAGTTAAATGCTAGATTACAATTTACAAATGAATAAATGGAAATGGAGAGTAATGGTAGCTGTATTACTGTAGTTGTTTCCTGACTATCCTTCCCAGCAACAAAGTCTTGCCCAACCTAAGTCCTAGAGATGGAGCACACTGTAAGTTTGGAATGGTTTAATTCTTCACAAGTGTGAGCAGAAATATGAATATGCTATAGCAAACAATAAGAAAAAGGCTACAGCTGCAGCTTGCAGATGTCGGGTTGTTAGCTGTGTAATCAGCAACCATGCTGGCTGCCTTGTTGGCTCCATCCTGATCACAGCCTCATCAGTCAGGACTGTGGCAGTGCCCAGAGGACTGAGAGGTTCTTCTTGTTGGACAGCACCCTTTGTAATCAAGTAAAGGAAAAAGACCTTATTTGGGAACTAAAAGTCATCAAAGAAATTTCTCTTCAAGATTCTACTCCTATATTCTTGCCTCTTACTGACCAACCCTGAGGGGGGAAAAATGCTGATATAATGATGAAGTCTCAGTTTTCTCTTCCATAAAAATAAAAATACTATCACCTGGTTTTTATTTCCTATCCCTGGGAGACTGTTATGAGGATAAAAAGCATTGAAAATTAAAAGCATAATGCAAATATAAGACTATATTATAGTGGGGACTGAATCCAAACAACATAAATGGAAGGTAGATGGCCACTTTGGCAAGACAAATAACCATGTCTGCCATCAGAGCAAACTACTAAGTTCCAATATCTACTTATAAATCAAGGAGCTCTCTGATAGGAATTGAATACCCAGCAACAGGCTGTGTCCGCTCCCTAAATTGCCCATGCTTTCCCTGTCTCAGACACCTTGGAAACTCCTACTTTAAGGTCCAACTGAAATCTCACCTCTTCATTAGCCGTCTCAGATACTCTTCAACTGTACCTTGACAGAATTAAATTCTCCCACATCTGCACTCACAGCCCCTTATTAACACCTGCACAATGTCATCTGTCATACTGTACCACTCATAATTTGTTTCTATGCCTGTCTCTCTCCATGATCCCAAGTGAGTTCGCTGAGGTCTTCACTTCTATAACCATAGCATCTATCTAGCATCTCTGATACCGTACATAACATAGGCTATAAAACTCTTTCCTAATTCCATTTAACTAATATGGGCTATACAAAGGTTTCTATACCTTTTCTATGAAGGCAGAACTTCCAAAACTGTGGGCCAAGGAACAATGGAGGGGTATGAATGATTATGAGTGTACTGAGATATTGATGTCTTTAGCCTGGAATGGCCAATCAAAAATTATATTTTGTTATTGTTATTTATTGTTATTATGTGTTACAATGTGAAAAGGTTGGAAAGTACTATACAAACTTGCAATGAAGATTTAATTTTTTTAAAAGATTTTATTTTATTGTTTGAGAGAAGTTATAAGACTGAGTGAAAAGGGAAACCGGGGTGGCTCAGTGGGTTAAGCACTCACTTCGCAGCCCAGGGGAATCAAATCCCGGCCCGAGCCCGTGCAGATCCATATGCTGAACTGGGGAGTGCCCCCAGTTTGGTTCTCACCGGGGTGAGACCCTGGCCTAGTTTCTGCCCTGCGCAGCCCCAAGCCCACTGGTGGAATGAAACCATGTGGAAAAACCAATGATGTGCAACTATAGAGAGTGCTTTGGGCCCTCCCCCTTCTCTCTGGTCTCTGTATCTCTCTCTCTGTCAAAAACAATAAAAATAAATCTTTAAGACTGAGAAAAGAGAGACAGACAGAAGAGGGGATGGCCCAGAGCAGTTTCTATAGTTGTACATCATTAGTTGTGACAAGGTATCATTCCACATATGTGGATGTTGGGCTGTGTAGGGAGGGACCCAAACCGTGTGCCTCCCACATGGGAGGGGAGAACCTTCGCCATTGTGAGAGGTGGTTACCAGTTGCACTGCAGTTTAGCATATGGGGTTGCATGGACCAGGGTCGGGAACTGAACCCCAGACTGGACAACTGATTGCAAGGCAAGTGTTCAACTGCTGAGCTATCCCTGCATTTCCAAAGATTTTTTTTTTAATAATAAACTAACAGAAAAGTTGGGTTAAACATTAGACAAATGGTGAGATCAACTGAAGCATCAAGAAAAATTACCGGGGAAGCTGGGATGGCTCAGTGTTAAGCGCTCACTTTGCAGCGCCAGGGACCCAGGATTGAATCCCAGCCCTGGCCCGTGCAGACCCATGTGCTGAATTGGGGAGTGCCTCCAGTTCAGTTCTCTCTCTGTCTCTGTCTCTGTCTCTCTCTCTTTGTCAAAAACAATAAAAAAAAAAATTAAAAAAAAAGAATTGTATTAAAAAAAAAGAAAAATTACAATGGGGAAACCGGGATGGCTCAGCAGGTTAAGCGCTCACTTTGCAGCCCCAGGGTCCAAGGATCAAATCCTAGCCCCAGCCCATGCATACCCATATGCTAAACTGGGGTGTACCCCAAGTTTGGTTCTCACTGGGGGCAAGCTTCCCATGTGGGAGGACCCCACGCCTGGTTCTCGCCCTGCACAACCCCCACTCACCTGTGTGGAACAAAACCATGTTGGAAACTGATGACGTATGACTATGGAGACTGCTCTGGGCCTTCTACCTTCTCTCTCTCTCTTGGTAAAAGCGATAAAATAAATCTTGGGGTTTTTTTTTAAGAAAAAAATTACAATGACTGCTTCACATACTGTTCACTAGAAAATAAATGTTTCAGAACATTGGCCTCAGGTAAAGCATCATATCCTGAAAGAAAAACAACATAGCCACCTCACATAGCATGCAGTCTGTGCAAGCACCACAGGGTCTGCTAATTTAATCAAAAAAGAACCCCATAATTTACTTTTTCATTCTGCAGATACAAGTGAATATAAAGTTGCTAGAAATACTTTGGAAATTATTTTGCCATCACCAAATGTCTAATAAAACACATATAGTACCAGTTTATTCACCCTTTTTAAACTTCCTGTTGAATGCACAAACACCCTTTTATAGGCTACATAAAAAACTAATCAGTTTGGTCTTTTTGTTTTTCATTTCTATTTCAAAGCCAATCATTACGTTGCATCACCTCCCACTTCCCCCCAAGTTCAAATATTTGGCCTTCTCTATTCACTTACAACAGACAAAATTCAGATCTTCATCAGAAAAAATTAAGGGACGCCAGCATAGCTCTGCAGATTGAGTGCTTGCCTTGCAATCACAAGGTCTGGGGATCGAATCTGGTCTCAGCCCATGCAAACCCAAATGCTGAAGTGCAGGACAATTGGTAACCACCAGGAGGGCGGTGAAGGTTCGGTTCCAGCTCCATGAGGCCCCACATCCACCTGTACGGAATGAAACCATGTCAAAACTAATGATGCACAACTATGGAGAATGCTCTGGGCCCTCCCCACTTCTCTATCTGTTTCTCTCTCACCTCTCAAACAAAATAAATCTTAAAAAAAAAAGGAACATTTTAAAACTGAATTAAAACAAAACCCAAGTATTTGATATTCTTTTCTTTTAAAGATTTATTATTTTTGACAGAGACAGAGCAAAAGGGGAGGGCCCAGAGCAGTCTCCATAATTGTACATCAGTTTTTGACATGGTTTCATTCCACACAGGTGGGAGGAGGCTGTGCAAGGCAGGAACCAGGCTAGGGGCCTCCCACATGCTCCCATGTCCTCGTGAGCTGGGGGTTGAACCAGGGGCCTCCTACACATGGGAAGCTTACCCCAGACAGAAATGAAATGGGGACCTTTCACATGAGAAGCACACCCCAGTTCAGCATATGGGTCCACATGCGCCAGGGCAGGGACATGATCCTTGGACCCTGGGGCCACATAGCGAGTGCTTAATCCACTGAGCCATCTCAGCTTCCCCCTATTTGATAGTCTTGAGACTCATGTCTAAACCATAATGATACTACTGAAAGTTTAAGAGAAAATGATGAAAAAAGGCAAATGTATTAACAATGTTAAATATTAGAGAAAATAGGCTTCAATTCAAAAAACACTGCTATGGACAAAAAAGGGTCATTATCTAAATGATAAAGGAGTGATTCTTGAGAAAATACAAGATCCTGAAAAAAATTATGTACCCAACAACACAGGTTCAAAAATAAAATTGACAGAATTACAAGAGAAATGGAAAACACAAAAGTGGAAGGTTTCTTAAAAACTGGTAAGAATGAAAAATTAGTATAGCTATAGCATATCTGAATAAGTTTATGACATACAGAGGTCCAAAAATATGTATACACATTTTAAGAAAGGAAAAAAACCATATTAAAATTGTAACTCAATATATACCAATTAACAAAAGATGGATACAAATCACATCTGACTTCTACAATTACAAAGGGTACTCAAAGTGGTTACTATCAGCATCCAAACACTTCTGATTATTGCAAAATACTGCTTGAGCAATGTTGACCGAAGTATCCATTTGTTTCACTGAGCGTGCCATTTCAATTTACCATGTATCTCAAACTTATCACAAATGCATGCAATTGTTAGGCATATTAGAGGTTCTATTGCATACTTATGCCTTCTACCATTTTTCTTTCTCCTGCCTGTGAAATGGTAATGTTAGCATTCATTTGATTAATGCCATCTTTTGAGCGAATGTCATACTACCACATTGCTACCATAATTCAAGTTCAAAAAGTATGGGAAAGCCGGGATGGTTCAGCAGGTTAAGTGCTCGTTTTGAAGCCCCGAGGACCGAGGATTGAATCCCGGCTCCAGCCCAGGCAGACCCACATGCTGAACTGGGGAGTGCTTCCCGAATGTGGTGAGGCCCCCAGTTCAGTTCAATAAAAAAAAAAAAAAAAAAAGTAATACACAGATAACATCTCTTAAAATGTGTATACATTTTTTTAGCATCCCAGGTATATGAAAAGTGTTTGTTATTAGGTTGTAAGATGAGATAATTCGGGAGCACAAAAATCAAATGATTCAAAAATATAAATGTGTGAGTCATCAGCATATAGATAGATGTGGTTAAAGCCAGAGGAAGATGAGATTGCATAATGCAGTTAAAAGGTATTAAGCAAGTATCCCCCAAAAAGCAGAGAATGTGGAGCATGAACTATCCTTTAATGTCAATCGTCAAACTCTAACACTAATTTGTCCAGTCCAGTGTATAATATATATTCATTCATGTGTACAAAATGTGAGGAAATAAAGAAGCACATTATAAAAAGAATCCAAAAAAGTTTAAAGACTTTCAAATATATATACTACAGTGTTAGAAATGAACTCCAAAAACCAAATTCACAGGATAAATCAGATTCCCCTGGCCCCTCCTCCAAATACTTCTAAACAGGGGTCTCCAAACTTTTCAGCCCGCGGGCCGCATTAACTATCAAACAGCAGTTTGGGGGCCGACCACACACTCGAGGTCCAAATAAAAAAGAATCAAAACATAGATGTTGTTTTTAATTATTTATTCAATATTCTTTTATTCAGATAAAAAGGTCTCCACGGGCCAGATGAAAGGGGATGCGGCCCGCGGGCCGTAGTTTGGAGACCCCTGTATCTAAAAGATCAGGTGTTAAGAGATGGTTCCCTTTGCTGAAAAGAGAAGGAAACACTTTTTAATTTTATTTACTTTACAAAACAAAAGATGGAAAATAACATTTCTAGATCAATTACACCAAGCCTGCCATCCTCCTCCTACTTTAGACACTACTGAAGAAGAGGGATGGGAAGGACATGAGTTAAGTGATGTGCCTGGGGCCCAAATTTAAGTGCAGGGCTGACCCTGGAAATGAGTGCCTCAAATTTTTCACCTAGGAAACTCATCTGCCTCAAGCCAGTCCCAGCCCTGTTGAACAATCTCTATCATAAATGTTATCTGGGTAATCAAAGCACACCTGGCTATTTGCCATGCTTTTCTACATGGGGCAACAGAAGAATGCTTTGCTTGTGAACATGCAAAAACAAAAACAAAAAAAGCTATTGTTGGCTTCATTATGGCATTAACCCCTGAAATAGTATGGGACAACTTATACCATTCCTGGGGCTGAATAGAAAATTAGTTTCACATTAGATTGAGAACTCCCTTTTCCTAATCAACTTTGTTTCTGCAGTGCCTAGCATGATAGAATAAAGAATCGTATTTCTTGTCAGACAGGGAACAAAAGGAAAACTCCCTTCTTCATGAACACAAAAACTAAAAACT